>JAUZNJ010041699.1:0-33848 GCA_034780135.1 Jordanella pulchra | reverse complement strand
AACAGAGGCGAACATCGCACTTGCTGCAATGGGTATTCGTATACCCTTTACTGCAATGTCTGCAGCGTCCTCTCTTGCTTCTTTCTCTTTGTACACTATCTGAGAAACATTCCCCCTCGGATTTAAAAACCTGGTTTCCCAAGAATTTGTCATCGTTGTTTTCATATGATCAATATGCAGACATATATTTAACTGAGATTGATTACTGACAAATATTTCTCAAACATTTTATGAATTTGGAAATTAAAATATATTTAATAGTGTGGAATATATGCTTTCCATCATCTACAGGCTCCTCTGGGAAAAGGACATCCCTTATTGAACATGTTAAATGAATCCTGCCAACAAACTGATTTGGTTCATTGCTACAACAAACTTATTTAGAATAAAAGCTATCAGGCTTTCTGACCTACAAAAAACCACACAGATATGCAGATATTCAAAGATTTTATTGAAAGGGGGCCCAGGAAATAACTTGACAAATATACACTTGGGCTTATGGTAAAGCACAAAATCAAACGATTCAAAACAATGCAAAAAAAAAAAATCATTAGTTTATCTCTTATCTTAAATCATGTTTTTGCCAATTTGGGAAAACCATTAGAAGATATATTATGAAACTTTTTAGGAGCAGCAAAACATCAAAACATAAACACAAACAGAGAGTAGTTCAGTTATTCTAGTTTGTTGCCTATTATCAGAGTACTGAACAGAAAACCATATACATTTGCACCCCCTCAAATTCAAAAATCTGTCATTATTTCTGACACTCTGTTGTGCACCTGTTTGTGCTGAGAATGCTGATGCTCTAAATTTATTCTGCTCTGTTTACAGTTGTAAGAAGATGGTCTAACAAGGGCCAATATGAGGTAAACAGGTCCTCATTATTTGGCACAGCTTGACAATAGTCCAATATTTTGACCATTAAAATGCACTAGTTGGTAGCTGACATACTGCTGGAGGTGAGTGTTTATGTTTAATCATCTGATCCCGGCAAAGATGAAAAAGGTTTGAAGCATTTTTGGATGCGAGTGAAAATGCTGCAGATGTTACAGCAGGTGTGAACGCTCTTGTGTGCCTCGATGGGTCAGTGTGTGGTCTCACTGGCATGAGAGATGACTGGGACCACCGGCTTGGGTCTGGCAGGTAACACACAGGAGAAGCTCTTCAGATGAGCGCTGTCAGGCTGTCTGCTTGAAACAAACCCTCTCAGTTCCTCTTCAGTTTTACAGTCTCTCTCTAACCTAAACACACCCTGGCATCTTAGTGTGCTCAACATGGGGCTTTTTCTTAGACTTTTGTTTGTTTTAGTCCCAGAAACACACATCACACTGGGTAAATCCCCTCTGGATCGTCTGTCAGCCTTCATGGCGGCCAGACAGTGAAGTTGGCAAACCGGTAACAAGCAACCACAGCCCACTCCAGCAGGGCAGCACTTCATCATTGTTACAGTGGAAACCAGGTATTTATATTTGCTGTATTTAAACAAACACTGATTTTTCCCTTTTAAAGTTCGACATTAAAGCATGGATGAAACTTTTCCCTTTTCAGGTCAGCTGAGATTATCGAAATCATAATTTCCTAAATGCCAGAATTAGGACATTAACAACTCCTTTCATCTATTTTTCTTCTTGCCTCCTTCAAATTTAGCATTTCACTTATTATATTTTCTAATTTTGTCTTTATATCAGTTGTAAAACAAACTTTGCCCTACCTATTTTAAATGGTTAGATTTAAAAGTCCCACATTATGCTACGCTTGAAAATAAAAAATATTAACGAGTTCCAAGAACATGTTTTTTGCAAAACAAAGTTCCTCTCAGATTAGTTAGACAGCCTGAACTACAATTTTCCTCATTCAGCCTTCATCCTGTGGATGAACTGTTTTGGTTTTCTACACCCCTGTTCTTCTGGAGGCCTTTTCACCCCCAAAACAAATCCCATGATGCTTTGCTAGGAGAGCCCTTGCATAGACATCTGGGATATATCTGCTACTCTAGAGACTATTGATGCACCCCACTTTTCAAGGTGCATTGTGGGAAGTTTTGAGTCCACTACTTTTTCCTCCACTAGACCAGGCATGCCCAAACTGGGTCCTCTAGGGTCACTGTCTGGTGACACTTCAAGGCTTCCCTGTTTAAGCCTAGCTGATTCAGATGATTGCATTTCAGCAAAAAGCCTGTTAATCAGCTATCAGTGCAAATCAGCTGAGCTCAAGCAAGGAATCCTCTAGAACCTGAAGGACAGCGGCCCTCAAAGACTGACTTTGGGCATGCCAGCACTAGACATTCAGACATTCAAATATTATACTATAACTCCTACAGTATAATTTTTTTGCTACTTGCACCATTTTTCCTTTACGTGTTTTTTGTTTGTTAACATCATTCATGTATTTCCAGCGGTTTTTATGTTTGCAGTATGCTTCCAATTGTCTGCCCTCTGTTTCTCACTTAATGGGTTTGCTAGTCTGATGTTTGAGCTTGCAGGACCTTTTGAATCTGTGGTGAAATCATGTATTGCATGCCTTCTGAATCCCTCAGCCACCGTATTCTCCCCTTCTCATCCAAACACTTCAGTTTCAGTTTCAAATGACATGCCTCTAGAATTTAAGGTTTATGTCCCTTAGTACCTCTGTAAACTGTAATCTGTCCTTTTCTTCTTCCTAGCTGATTGGCCTTTTAGCCCAGGTGGGTATGGATATGCCACCAGCTGCAGCCAGGTCTTTTGCTTTGGTTTTGCTGTCAACATCCACATTTAGCAAAGCAACATGCTTATCTCTGGGATGCAGAGCCCATCTCTTTAGCAATGCGACGTCTGCGTGTCCCCATGTTGTTTATTCCTGGCATATAATTAAACAGATAAATGTGGTGCCTTCAGGTATCAGGAAATACTCAAGGATTTCTCAGATTTTTAGATATTCACGTCTCTTTCGGATACCTTAGCTGATTTCTTTGGGTTTTTGAAAGATCTTTATGCAAAAATATGCATTTCTCTCTGTCTCTACAAACTCTTCCGCAGGTAAGGCGCTGAATACTGAATAGTAATATCCAAATCACACCAATAACACTAAACACATGACAGATACTGTAAACACTAATATTTTTCGAACGAGACACAAAGTGCTGACATAAAAAATGCTAATTACAGCCTGTTGTTTGGTGTGTTTCAGTTCTTGTATGAATAATGTGGCTTTTCACTGAATCTGGCACATCACTGTCTCACCTGATAAACTTACAAATGCAGACAGCACACACTCTCTGGCACAATACAGCCCTTTAGGAATCAATTACCTCTCAGTACTCACATCTTTATCTCCTCAATGCTATGACTGTGAATGTAAATGCCTTCCCTACACTGAAAACACAAAGGATGTAAACCTGCTTTAAAAACGAATTTTTTATAATGCCAAATGTTACAAAGATGTCCCCAAACAACACAACAGTCTTTAATACAATAATGGACAAAGAATCACACTTGAGTCTGATTTTACAGTTTAACTGTAGAGGCTGCAGTAAATGTGAGCAAAACATCTATCCGAGGAGAAAAATACAGAAAAGCTGCAGCGACTTCAGCTCTACTCTGTACAGATGTATTAAATGTAATCAAAGTCCGTTTTATTTCAATCTGATAGTTAAAGAAACAGGTGTGAGTCTGTCTCATTGGCATCTGTGAACTTCACGTAGCCTGTAAGTAGAGTATTGGATTTTGCACATTATCTGAAGAAACAAAGTATGACATCCTGACAGTTTTACCACGATAAGATAACTAAACAGCTCATCCGAATATCCGAAAATATCGCCAGTTATCCTGACTTTTGCATTCGTCTATTTTTAGGTAAGCCTCAAAGATTGTAGGGTTGATTCCAAAGTATTCTCATCCTAAAAGAAAACCTCTTCTTTTATTACCTCCCAGAATGCTGTCAGGATTATCTGCAGGACTGGGATGCGTGTTACATTCATAGGAGCATACATTCCTATTCTCTTAAGATGTTTTTCCCTGAATGTTAAAAAGCTAATTTTATGCTTTACAAATTCAGATTTAAAACTAGAATGGCAGCAGAACATTTTTAAACTCCTTATTTTCTTTCCTAGAAACTTCTGCTTCTCTGGGAGGCTGTTTTCAAATCCAACAATGTTACTGAGATATTGTTCAAAAATGGAGTAAAACCAAAACACCTGAGGCTAAATAACGACCAGTCTCCTTTGCAGAAGCTGAGATCAAACCAACGACATGCCAACTATTTTATTTCTACAGCTGGTTATTTCCCAAGGTTATGATTTTCTTCTCTCAGAACATCACCACAGACCTTTAGGACATGCTTTTAGCTTCTGTATTTAGTATGCAAAAGTTAAACAACACATTTTTCTTTTTTAGATTAATAAATGTGACTGTCAGCAATATCTTTCCAAGCTCTAGTGGGTCTTTTTCTAGCTTGTTTGGCTGAAATCTGGGAGGTCCTGCTTCCGTCTCCAAGCGCATCGTATTCCATGCATCCTGGTGTCGTCAGCTTCTTGCCTTTTCAGCAGTTTGCCACACAGTTCTGTTAAAAGAATGGCCTATTTCTCATCAAGCATCATGAAAGATTTGTTATGACCTCCACTGAAAACAGTAAAAAATAAATAAATAGCAGCACTACTGTGGCACATGGGTCCAAAAAGCATTTTTCTCAAGACCAAACAAAGCAAAAACTTAGATTGAAAGACCTAAAATGAGGCACCTTTTTGTAAATGCTTATTATAAATAGTACTTTTTACTTGTATATAAAATGGTAAACAAAAAGCTACATGAATGACTTCTGTTATTAAAATCTTTAGAGAAAAAGAGATTTCAGCAAAGTGTCACCAGAGCAAATGTTTTTGGCAGAATTCTAAGCATGCTCAAGCGATTGTGACCTGGCATAAGGTCTGTGTCCAAAATCAATTATTCATCTCAAAGGTGGAGGGAAGGCGGCCCATCTGCTGAAGGGAGCCGTCCTGGTTGACTTATTGAGCCGCGTGACGTTCTGCTGCCTCATATTCATCCAGCTTTGCTTTGCTCTAGAACTTGGAGCAGTCAATATAAAGTTAAGTTCCAGCAAAATCTCAGTTTTCTATTGAAGGGTTATTATTATTGAAATATGTAAACAATTAGTAAAATGTAAACTTCACCAGAATACAAATGGTTGAACATGGATTTTGAAAAGTAAGATTCCTGAACCACACAAATCTGTTCAAATACATGCAGTGACGAGTAGGATTAAATACGTTTTCTTCTTCCCACTCCTTCCTGAGCAAGATAAACCTATATGTTAATTCATATGTACTATATATGTATTGGATATTTTCTACATGAAATAAATGATGATGATTGGGACTTTTAGAGCAAGAAGTTGCTGAAAAAAAAAGTAGTCCTATATTTCTTTTCCATAACTGCATTTAAAACATTAAAAAAAAGCAAGATAAGGGAACAGAAGGGGAATAAAAAGAGATGCTGTAGGATAGGACACCAAGACGAATGATCAAGTCCAAGAAATCCAAGAAAAAATGTGCTACATAAATGAGAGTAGAAAAAAGTTAAACATTTAATGACTTGTGTCACACAGACACTAATTCCCTGAACTACAAAACAGCTTCATCTGAGGTGTCTGACTAATTCTGGAGTTAAACTACCTCCTAGAGGTTTAGAGAAGGACTGCAGTCCATTCTGCCAGACCTGACAAAAAACAAAATGTTATTTTAAACTGTATATTACTTGTTTATATAAGATAAAATAAAACCAAAGACACTTTTAATTTAAGAATTAGAGATTCAGACACTAAGCTCGTAATTCATCCATCCGTGAACAGTTTTTTGTTGTTGTTTTTTTAATAGTACAAAGTAACTAAACAATCCGTTTTAAAAACGGCTAAAAATAGAGTTGTAGTGCCACCTAGTGGAAGAAAGGTCAACATGCAACATAATTACTTAAACTATTCAAACTATTTAAAAACGCTGCAGAAATTAGTTTAACAGACTTTGAGTGCTGCATCATTTTAAATGGCCTTTCGTGACGCATTGTACTCTAAGTCTAATCCATACAAAACAGACATGCTTTGACGTTTTACATTAACTAGGGTTCCTGTGTTTTGTCCCAAATTCTCCATTCTTCATCTTATTACCTTTTGCTTTAAAAAATACAGAATATATTTGATGTTAAAAGCATAAAGAAGTTTGAATTACATGGTTAAAATGGAAAGAAAATGACCAATGTATGGTAGAAATGACAAGCATCAACTTTTCACGTGACTTCTACTTTTGGTCAATTGTGTAACTCTATAGTAATATTAAGAGAAATAGAAAAAGCATCTGTTTACAAGTGAGCTAATGTCTCACTGTAGCTATTTATTTTTTTACATTTTTATACATCACTGGGTTCAGTTTGTCAAATAAACCATTTCTACATAAATTGTGGCCGTTTCCTTGCTTTGTTTGGCATTAAATCTATGGCTACAAGATTCACATCAATGTTTGAAAAAATAAAACTTGTATATAATAAAATGTTTACTTTATTTCACCTTGTTGCTTAAGCAACAAATGTGACATTTAAGAAATTGGAAGTTTTATCCTTAAAA
The DNA here is from genome assembly GCA_034780135.1 of Jordanella pulchra. NCBI lineage: Eukaryota > Metazoa > Chordata > Actinopteri > Cyprinodontiformes > Cyprinodontidae > Jordanella > Jordanella pulchra. The sequence continues at coordinate 27,260 of JAUZNJ010041699.1, read as the reverse complement.
GAAATGATTCGGTGTAATAATAGAAATACTTGTATTAATAAATCTCGGCAGAAATGAACAAAGCTGTCTGAGCAGGTCGCCAAAGATCCAGGCAGATTCTTTTCACTCTGGAAACCATCTGTTCAATCAGCTCTCGTAAGGGAAGGTGGTTCAGGTCCACAACAAGCAGAACTAAGGAAAGAGAAAGCTTTAATCCATGAGCTGTCAATCCTAAACTTCTAAACTGATAATTGCATAAAGTATGTTAGCTTTCTTTTAAATATGGGTTGCATTCCTTCCATTTATATTATTTTTCTCTTCTCTTTCTCCCAAGTCCTGTTCAGTGGCAGCTGCTATATTTTTGTCACATATACTTGATGATTAAAAAAAAAGCTATTCCATTAGTGAAAAGGCAAGTAAAAGTACCGCTTTCTACAGCAACAATTACCTGATGTAAAGCATGGTGGAGGTAGCATCAGGAAAGAAGAAGTGGAAGACATTTTCTACTGGAGGAAGGCTTTACTGAAACATGATCCAAAAAAATACAGAAAAAGATAGCATTTGAGATGTAACAAGGTGTGTTTTTCCCAGTTTTGTACATCTGCTGCTGCTTTTTACTTAGAAACAACCCAGGGCTAAACATCCAAACTGTCTGTATTGTATATGTAGTTTAAAATATATATATTTTTATACAATTCTACTTCTTATCTATAGCAATAACCACAATGCTAAAACAATTAAGACAACATGTAAAGTTTGAACAATTGCTAAGTATAAATTATAGGTATTTGCTACAATATTTTATCTGTTTTATCATACTGAAAAAAAACAAAAAAAAACAAAAAAAAAAACACTACACATCACTGAAGTGAGTTACCAAAGCAAAAAAACAAAGAATCAGTGTCATTACTTAGCAGGGGTGTAGCGGTACATGTATCTGACTAAACTGGTGTGGGTGATGCTTACAGGTGATCACCGCTCTTAACCAGAACAGAGTGCACATATTTACATTTATTGCTTTCTGTTTGGTCCAACAGCCTCCATCTACAGCAAGCCACACCAAATCACTACAACAATGGATTTAATAACAGGAGGCTTTCTTGCCAACATACTTTGTTTCCCAGTTACGCTGCAGGTGATGAAAATATGGTAAACCATTGGTCACATAATCGGGCAATGATTTTATGGTTTACCAGACACTTTTATGGCAACTAGTTTTTTACTTTTATTATGAAGGCAGATCTGAAAAATGGTACCTGGACAGCGATGCAGCTCTGATTAAAGATCGAAATGACTTGCCATATGTTTGCATTGTGCGAGCCAAAAATAAAACCTAGCGATTAATATTAAGAGCCATATATTGTTCAACGACGCTGCATATAAGGAGTGTCTTAATATTTTAGAGCCCTTCTTTGCCTGTACGTTTTGTCCTTGCAACAAACCAAGACAAAGTCCTTTAAAATAAACACCAGGTTTTGAAAAAAAAAAAAAAAAAGTTATTTTAGCGGAAAATAAAAATCTGATACTGGATTCCAGTACATTTTCCTTCCTTTGGAAATGTTTGCACTCTTAATCTCTTCATATTCTTTATTACTAGTTTTTGAATATAAATAATTTCAATGATTTGGCTTAATTATCTATTTCTTTGCACATTTCTTTCCTATTAATTCAGCAGTAGGGTAAATGGCTAATCATAGCATTTTTGTTTTAATTATAATCTGAATGACAAAGTTAAATCAAACTGGAAAAAAAGTTTGAACTAATTTTATTTCATAATGAATTGAAATTAGACCTTCAAAAACTGTACAAATTCTCTTCAATAAACAGTGGTGTTAAAAAGGGCATTTTTGTAATATTTGATGTTTATCCTTTTTAAAATTCTTCATAAACAAACAGTTTTAATTGTTTGGTATCTAAACATGAAGCATAGATTTATATTAAAATTTCAGAACTCAGCAGGTTTAGGAGCTGAAGAAACAGCAAAATGAGCCCAAACAGCCTTTAAAATGATTGTGTGTTTATTAGCAGGTTCTCAGTCAAACCTTCAACTATAAAAGGACAATGAACTTCCTAACCCGAACCAATTTCAAGTTGTCAAAGATGTTTTATATATTTTAAAATAGCGCAACTTTGTTTATAAATTACAACCTTCAGAAAAATAAGAAAAAAAACCAAGGAAACTATTTGTTTATACTTATGTAGATCAGAAAATGACTCATTTAATTTCCTTACTTTCAAAGATAGTACAGCAAGTGCAGCTAATAAAACTTTGTGGCATTTTAGGGGACAGTTTTGTTTGAACTAAATGAAAAAAAGATTTTTAAAAAAAATAGGGAAGGTGGTTATAGTTTAACAAGTGAATCCCTCAAAAATGCTGCTTTGCTTAGTGTAGCTACAGAAAAGACTCCTTTATAACCGAAGTTTGTTTCTCTCTCCCTGCTGCAATGAAAGCTGTTTACAGCTGCAGTGAATTGAAGACTATTTTCCATTTCTTTTTATGGTTAAAACAAAACCTTAGCAGCTGTGATATATGAACCGTTACACCCCTAAAACCTTTAAGAGACTCAACATTCACCGTGTAGAAAATCTGCCATTTCTCAATCACAGATCATCTCGGCTGTCGTGAATCTATTGAGCGTCAGTCAGAAACATATTTGTACTGTGGCATTTCCAGCATTCTTAGATGACGTGTGTCGGATACATTCATTTCATTTAAGGCATGAGAGAAGCTACATGTTATAAGACAGAGGTCGGGGCCACGGAGTCCCGTCGTCACAGCTTGGCTATAGCTTTCGCTTTTGGCGTTTAGATGCCTGGTTTAGAAGCTAAATAAATGTGCCTGATTAAAGGAAAATACAGAAATTGTGGATTAAAAAGTAGGGGAGGGAATTTTAATAAAAATAAAAACGATACAGCTTAAAATAAGTGGTTAGGAAAAAGCTTACTAAACTGGATCAACAAATGCAGAGCTATTTTTTTTCTGATGCTACTGAATTAACCTGGAATGGGCATTTCACACCAAAAACAAGCAATAAACAGTAAAAGACAAAAGTAAAACCACTTTAGTTCCTCAAATTCCTTTGAAAAATCCAGTGTTGCAAAGAAAATCCAGTGAAGGTTTTTGTATCCAGTGGCTGCAACAAATAAACACCCATGTTGCCTAATTGAAAAAAAGTGATATGCTACAGAACTAAAAAGTCAACATTCGAGGTTCAGATGGGTCCTTCATGCAGCGTCCTGCAGCAGCTCACAGATCCAGTGGTCCCAAACATCCCAGCTGAGACTCACCAATACTGAAACCAGTTCTCAGTCACAACAGTGTTTCTATAAAGTCTCTTCACCTTCGTTTCAGGTTTGAGCTTCACTTTAATGTCTGTCGAGAATAAAACTTAAAGACGAGAGGAGATCTGATCAGCTTGGATGGATTCAGTTAAGTGGCAGGTAGACCCCCCCCCCTGAATTGAGATGATAATGCTAGAACCGTCTCCTTTACCAAAAAGATGCCGTTTTAAAAATATGATTCATGCTATTGCTAAAGTGATGATAGTTCACATGAATGTTCTGCTTTGAAGCTGCCACAGTTTGTGGGAGGAAGAGTTTCTTCATCAGAGCTCGGTGGTTAGGAGGCCCCTGGGTTTGGCTCCGTCCTCCATGACGGACGGCTGAACAGCAGAGCTGTAAGGAAACGCAAGTTCATGTCAGTTCTAGAGCTACAAGCAGGTGAAGCTTCACAGAAAGCAGGTTAATGCTCAGCTTTACTATCAGACGTGAAAATGCTTATTTATTCTGATTTTCCTAAATGTCAGAATAAACCAGATCCTTATCAAAGCCTTTAGTTCCAGGAACAGTGACACGTATTTAATTATATTTTTTATAATAGCCCAGACCGAGGTAACAAAACCAAAGCCAACGTCTCCTGCATCTAAAAGTCGTTTCACTTCATCCAAAAGGTTCTTATTGTAGAACTGAGAAAGTCTTTAGGCTGAGCGATGAAGCATCTTAAAAGAAAAAGAAAGAAACCAGGCAAAAAGTTCAGCTGCACTTCTTTAGTGTCACGGAGGATTAAGAATCTACACCGACTGAGGAAAAAAAACATGTTTGTCGTTGTTACATCTAAATCATCTAAATCTGTGCAACAAAGTCCAGAAAATTCTCATCAAAATTTGATCATCTGAAGGGTATGAATACTTTAGTATTACGACTAGAAAGTGTCTTTTTAAGTGACTGAGTGTTTTGGCATCATTAAGCTGAATCTTTTATATTTTCTTGACTCTCTGAAATTTCAAAAACTATAATTTTGATACAGAAAGAACTTTAATAAAACAAGTCCTTTTTTGTTTTTGTGAGTAAATATGTCAGTTTTTACTTCATGGATTCTTAAAAATACATATTTTTTTTTAGGAAGGGTTTTTGTATCCCGCTTTAAATTACAAATGATTTACCTGGCAGAGACAGGGTTACGTGGATGAACGAGGTGAGCCGCGGTGGAAGCGAGCACTGCCCCCCCATCATCAGAGGGAAGGAGAGGAACCACCTTAGAGGAGGGTTCAATGTCAAGAAGCCCATTTGTAAAGATGCCAGGAGGCTGCATTAGAAGAGGAACAAGTAGGCGGTCTTTATGTAAGCAGCCAGAATGTACAACGATAAATACACAGATAAAAAGAGTTTTAATCCCAAATAAAACTTCTTCTTATCCCAACTATTGACTCACGGCTGTAGCAGGAATGATCCAGCGAGGTGTGATGAGGGGTTTGGGTTGCAGCACTGATGGCAGCTGGAAAACAACAAAAGATTCAGATTTGATTCACAAAACGGATCAAAAACAGAAGATTTCTCCACTTCTCACAAAGCTGAAAGCGTTCATTTAGGTCTCACACTATCTTTATGCTCTTTTTACCCTCTATTCACTGCAATGAGCAGGTAAGAAGCTGAACTCTGCTACTCTCTGATGAGCTAAAATAAGTTGGACTCTTAGATGCCCGCTCTGTTCCACAAACCTCAGAGAAACTAAATCTGTTTATGAAACATGATTGACACTTACTTGAGGAATCGGCTCAGTAAAGTCGATCAGGTTGTCAGACATCACAGCAACATTTTGGATTTCAATCTCCTCTGCTTTAACCTGCATGGAAACAACAACTTTTTAACAGAACATAGAACTGATTTGCTTCATAGCGGCTATAGATTCCAATCAGCACCAGAACCTGGTCAGAGCAAAAACTGCACTATTATGAAAACATTTTGATTCATTTAATTCAAACTTTGTATTTATGAGACTAAATAAAAAGATAAAACGATGTATGTAATAAAGCAGTATAATTTCCTGGCACCTTGATGTGATGGTAAGATAAACAAAGATCCCGTTCAGCCTGTTTGTCACAGATTTAGCTGTAAAGTACATAATTATTTGTTATTTTCTTGCAGTTATTTCCTGATTTCTAAAGGTCAACAAACATCTTGCTGAAGGAAACCTTCTATTGTTTTTCTTCTCCATTTAAAAATTATGAGAGAAATAAATAAATGCTGTCCTGATTATCTTCTTACAGCCACAAAAAAAAAAAAAAAAAAAAAAAATTCTGGTGGATTTTTTACTCCTTTTCTTGTTCGTTCTTTAGAAATTATACAACTACAACGAAAGATTTTTTAAAATAAGATAATAAGATAATTTTGAAAAGACAACAGCTGTGTTCAGATGTTAGATTGACGGCGTTTAAAATGAGACCAAATTACCTTTGGTGCCAAGCCTTCAATGACGGCGGTGGGAATCGAGTCGTCTGCCAACCTCTCAGCACTGGAGAACAGAACAAGAAGTCGTTTATATTGTAAGATTTCACAAGTGATTAGAAAACAAACTGCTGCCTTATCCCAATAAATATCTCATCTTCTTACAAAAGCAGCTACAGTTATTAGGATTTTAAGGTGAAAATCACTTAATAACAGAATCATTGATACTTATCCCTAAATGAATCCAAATAAACAGCCTGGAGGTTAAAGTGCACCATTTGGGGACTGAATGATCAAGCATGCGTCTGTTCTTTCGCTCCGGCGGCAGTATCCGGGCAGAAATCATGTCATGTTATGACACACAAAGGCACTACTCCAACAAACCAGCAGATGGCAGCGCAGACTGCAGAAAAGATTCTGGATTAGGGTTGATGTTGTTTGGCTTTGGTGAGTTCAAATAAAAAAAAGATGGATTTTCTTGTTTCGAATGGAAATTTTCATCTGGACGCAGGCTATCAGTTTTCATTTCTGAACATTCCCTGCGATGCTTTCAACTCCTTTTTATTGAAGCCCTTCAGATTTAGTGTTCTACCATTTCTAAGGATTTTTCAAATCAAAATTGACTACTTTTTCCTGTAGATCTGAGCAGAGTCCAGGGTGGATAATTTAATGCACAGATGTGTTGAGCAAAAAACAGATGGAGGAAAGCATGAAGTGGAAAAAATACATATGGACAGATGGTAAAATGGTTGAATGGTTGGTTGTAAACAAAAAAAAACAGGAGACACACGAACCAGAGACATAAAAGATGGTTGGTTGGATGATTTAGACAAGAGAACTGGGAACAGAGTCAGGTTTAATTTGGTTTAAGTTCATTGTTTAGAGCTGAAACTCTGATCAGTGATCCAACACCAGGCCAAAGTAGAAATCCTCTGAGGCTGCTTGTTTGGCTCCTCCGTTCTCTTTGCTCTTACGTTTTCTCTCTACCTACAGAGCAAAGGTCACGGCGGCTACAAAGAGAACAGAACTGAAAGAAAAATAGTTCAAACAAATGAAACCCAAACCGGCTCCCCAGAGGCAAACCCACAGACCTGGCTGCTGCAGACGAGACCAGAGAGGCTGGCTTCAGCAGCTCCCAGGAGTCTTGGGGGTCCGGTTGGCTGCTGACAGAAAGAGATGAGTTACTGCCCATTCGGCCCGCTCGCACCTTCAACCTGGCAAACAGACAAACGCTGTTGTTGCAGCGAGCCATGCTGTGTAGCAAGTTTTGGTGATTTAACCAAGAGAAACAACAAATAGAATTAAAACTCCCTTTGCTGCTGTAAGGAAATATAACACATTGTTTAGGAAGCATCTAAAATAGTCAGTTAATCATCAAATAAGAATATTTTTTCAAAAGCTTGAATATGTTGGCAAACATACAGCATAAATATTTTTTCCACTGATATCAATAATTTCTTGACATCACAAAGGAGGCAAAGACTAAAATGAATAACTGCTAGTTTAAAAAGCACACTTTCCTTACTATCATAAAAAACACAAATAGAACTTTTTTTTCCTAAGTTTGTATATTTTGTTTGTGTATTTCAGAAAACTTTCCACAATATAACAAGAGAAACCTTGTTAATGTTCTGATTCCAAGAGTCTGGAGCTTCAGAGTCCAAATTTAAAAGTTTTATAAGTAAGAGAACTGAGAAAAAGGCATAAATCTGTGAGGTTTGTCGGGAATCATGAATATTTAGGAGTTTAATCTGTTCTAGTAACAAGAATGTTGAGATTGGCTGAGAATGCGGTGAATGACTCAGCGCCTGACTGGGCAGCATAAAAGGAAAGGAGGAGCTTCAATCGAAGGCCAAAAATATATAAATGACCCAATGCACAGTTCCTTCTTCTAACATGTGAGCTCTACACATGCAGAAGAAGTTATACTTTTCTTCAATCAGCCCATGCATTGTACATAAATTACATTTTGAGCGTCGTTTGCACTTTCAACACTAAGGTTTAAACGTATAATGATATCATTATGAAGGAAATAATATGGTTAACTGTGTCAAAAGATATACATTTCTGTCTAGTTTTGCCCAAATATTAAAGGTAACTCTTGAATTTTATCAACACATGATAAATCTAAAAAGATCTAGTAGTGGTTAAGTATTGTTCTCTATATATAGAAACAGAGAAAAAGTATTTACTGTGAAGTTTCAAATATTATTTTTCCTATCTGTGTATCAGACCTAAAAAAGAAGGTTAGCATTAAATATTACCGCATAACTTTTAGTGTCAGTAGGTGACATCAGCTTCATGTGGGTGAAATACATTAGTATGAGAATCCATATTTTTCAAAACATATCTGCAAATTTCTAAAAGCAAACTTTACTTTTTTCCTGGGTTCTTCTTACAAACCCAAAATCGCAGCAGTATTGTGCTGCCTCTGTAAATCATATTTTTAGAATACTTTCATGTTTTTCGATAATGATCATATCTGAACTGTGTTTTTAAGCCATACCTTGCAGAGGCCTCCTGTAAGTTACAGTTCTTGTCAGCAGTCACGATAACAGGTTCTTCCAGATGTCCCTACACAGAAAACACAGATGAACACCAAGAAAAGCAATGGAAGAACCAGGGCAATAACAGACCTCCTAAAGGAGTAGGGCTGCCACTAATGACAGTGATCTTCATGTAAAATCAATCATTTTTTCCCCAAATAATTCATTAACGTGCTATATTTGTCCAATATTTTTTCTTCTCTATACATATACAGATCTACTTATTAAAGTTGTTTAACAGGGCAAAGTTTAGCTGATGAAGACAAAAGGAAGACATCAGAAGTTGGACTAAAAATGTAAAAAGAAAAAAAAAGTCCATCATAATCTATTTATTTATTTATTCATATTTAGAAAAAAAAAAACAAAATAAGCAGCAAAAGGAACAATCTTATGAACAGGCATGGGTTTGACAAAGGTTGGTCTACATGTGGATACCAACCAACAGCAAAGCCTTTTTGTTCTGGATACAGTCAGGTCCTCATACTACTACGTAGGTCAGCTCAGTTTGTTTTCCCATGAAGCCACAGCTAATATAATCATCTTTATTGTTTTCCGTCTCCATCTTATCAATGCCCTGGATTCTGATCCTCACCTTTAGTGCAGCAGCTTCGACTTGAGCTTTCAGGATGTTGCTCTTCAGATCCTCTGGTGTGCGCAGTGGCGTGACAACTGGGCTATTTCCTGCACTGTTTAGACCACATTTCTCTATGAGCTTCACCACATCGTCCTGTCAAGATGGGAATCGGATCTCAGAACATAGAAACAAAATAAGGCTCAGCCTTAGCAGGAATGGGAGCTCACCTGGTTGTTCATGGCCACGTTAATGTTGATATTATTTCTTGGAGTAACAGGAAGTGCAATGCTCTCCAACTCCAGCTGCTTTAAACGAGCTGCTGCTTCTGAGGACACAACAGAAAACAATAATATTTCATTTCATTTACTAATTTATAAAAAGCTTCTGAAATATCAAAATAAGGAAACCAAAGAATATAGAAATATCTTTTGTTTTTTTTTTAAGTTTAAAATGCTTCTTCTCTTTGTTTACGTTTGGGAATATTTCCTTTAGCAGTAAATTTTCTGCTATATGTTTTGGGCCTTTTATTGTTTTTTTATGTTCTTTGTTCTTGATTGATGCTGATGATAAATTCCCTTCATATATACTTTTAATGGATATATCTTAAGTTAATGTTAACAAAAAGACTAAGTTATAATAGTTATTTACAGTTCCCTGACTAAAGGGTAAAACTTGCACAAGTCCCCTAAATAAATTTGTCTTCAGAGAACATTCATATATTTGCACACCAAGTCCACTTGGGGCAATGACTTTTCAATTCTTACCACTAAGACTGAGTGGGTCTTCAGCAGGTATGCTAGCAGCAGCATAAGCAGCACACGGTCTGACCTCTTCAGCCGCTGCGATGCTAGGAACTGCATGCGCCCTGAGGACATCGTCGATGCTCGTCTCCATCAGGTCAGCACTGACCGGCAAGCTGCGGATGCAAGGACGGGGAAAGCAAGAAGGAAAACCTAAAGGACATGCTATACAAGTTTAATATTTTGTTCAATAAAAAAAAAAGATTATGGTGAAAACTTGTTTTTGACAAGAAAATGACCCCAAATCACAATGCTTACCTCTGTTATGAGTGATGGCAAAACTGCACCAATTATTGGAAAACTTTTCAAGCAAAATGACTCCAAAACCCCCAAATACTAAATTCCCACAACAAAACAGGAATTATACCAATAAGCTCCTGCAAAAACCATATAAGGAATTAAAGTCGCTGTGTGGACAAAGACGTATAAGACAAGCAATAACTTCTGTGGAGAAAAAATAGGCAATATTCAAAGAATCATTGGAGCTTGAAGCAAAACATTTGATACACAGATTTTGTTTCTGGTATCTACTTCATATTCCTGTTGCCTGGAGACTTAACTTAGACTATGAAACATATTACGGTGCACTGCCCAGAGAGGACAGGAGTTAAAGGATAACAAATGCATAATGTGAGTAGAAATACTCCCACAGCAGACAGATGTCTGTGTAAAAAATAGAAAGTCATCAGTAAGGGTGTTTAAGAAACAGAACACAGCTCATTGTGAAAGTAGTACCAACCCGGTAGCGTGTTATCAACCACAGACAAATGGATTTTACTAAGATATTTGAGGGAATGAAAAGATAAAATGGTTTTAAACATGGCCACAAAATTTCAACTAAGAATGTATCTGTCCCATTCTTCCTCTGGCCTGTTTGAATAAATAATCCTGCTTAGATTTTCAGTGCTCCCGTTAAAGAGACCAAAAGGGACAATAAGCCACCTAAATACAACATCCCCAGTGTGAAACATGGTGGTAGAAGTGTTGTTCTGGGGGGTGATTATTCAAGTGAAGAGGAGGAGCAGGAAGAGGTAAAGAAGGGTGCCTGTTTGAAGAAGGTTAAGATCTGGAAACGATCTGTTTGAATACATTTTTTTATTATTGGAAATTATTTTAAAGCGGTATAAAGACAGAAAATGTTGTGGCAGTAATGAAAACAGGCCTTCATACTAATATTGTTAAATCACCTTCATTTCTTTTGTGCAACAAATATTCAGACATATTGTGAACCTTTTAAATAAAACAATTTTTTGCTCTATAATTCCTAACAAGGTTATTTTTTGCAAATAAATTGCACTAGTACAAGGTAATGTGCATTTATTTATGATTCAGTGCAATAAATATGAATTGCATTGTGGCATAAGTTAGATGAGAAGGCACTAAATGAAAAAAAAATCTACATTTTAGATTATGCATATTGTCCAGGTTTAACACCTGAAGGAAAGACAGGCAGAGAACTCCAGGCAGAAGATAAAAAGAAAACATATTTCTGTATTTCTATCAGTGAGAATATGGACCGCATTGGGAATTTCTGGAATGCACCTTTGACAAAGGGAATGTGGCTTTTTACACAGATGAGAGCAAAGTAATGCACTCTAATCTGACTCCTGATTAAAAAAAAAACGGATGAATGAAATGCAAGAACTAATTAAAAATGACAAAAATAAAGAAAAAGCACATTCTGGGAAAAAAGGTATTATTAAAACATAAGATACTGTGGTTAAAGTATAAAAAACTGACAATGAAACAGAAGACACTGCCAAACACAGTTAGGGACTCCAGGATAATTGTTTCCCCAGACAGTCGAGACTGAAATGAAATTCCTGAACTTCACACTGATACCATCCGACTCCAGCATGAGAATGGAAGGAAACTTAGAGAAGAAGGAGCAAGAAAGATAACAGGAAGGGAAATGACAGAATGTAAAGAAAAGGAGGGCGAGAGACATAAAAAAAGTCCTGATCCTGGACATGGAGAGAAGTCAGTGTTTCACCCCATCAGTCCTAATATGCAGTCTCACCAAAAAAAGGCTCCTTCATAAATACAGGCAACTTTTTAGATCGAAAGTCGTTTTGATGCAGTGCCACTTTCCTTTTTAAGTGGATAAGAAAGTCATCAGAACGCAAACATTGTGTTGTCAGATGGCCGCATGTGTCCAGCTCCTGGTTTTGTGTTTTGATGAAACAGAGGCAGGAGGGATGGATGGATGTTTGGAGGGAAGGATGAACGGAGGGAGATGGAGACCTGACAAAACATGTGAAAAGAAGTGGTGAAGGACAAGGGAGCAAACAGAAGTAGTGAATTATAAATAAAAGGAGTGAGGGACTGTGGTCTGAGGGTTAGTAACAATGGAAAAATCAGAAAAAGAGAAAAAATTAAGAGACGCAAAAAAAGATCAGATTAGTGTTAATGCTGCTTTTAAATTATTTAGTAAATACTTTACCCTTATCTAAAATGAAATCCCTTTTTCCGGTGTATTAAATAACAATGATATATTTTGCTTAACATAGCAAATAAACTGTGAACCTTTTGTAAGTTTGCTTTCTTCTAAATGTTAAGATACGTGCCCTCAGTCATTTATATGGCCGTATAAATATGACACAACTTAACTGGTTGATTCTGTTGGTCTCACCCATTAATAATTGACAAGTGTCTAATTTAATGGAGTCTATTGAATGGACTATAGTGACTGTTTCAATGAACTTTAATTATTTGATGGTGCAAAGCCAAGAAGCCATGAAACAACAAAAAAACTGAAATAATTAAAACACTTTAAGCTGTGTAAATTCAACTTAAGCTTCATTCAAAGATCTATATAATATTAAAAATGTGTCTTTTATGCTTCAATATAATTATGAAATACATACTAACCATTTGGAGCAGATATAAAGCAAACAAACTGACTGCAGTGGTCAATTTTCCCATAATTAGATCCAAGTGGTGAACTGTGTTGAATACTTTATTTAGGATTTGAGGAGCTTTATATGTTGGAAGAGCCCCAAATGAGAGCTATACGACTGACGACGACTTCAGATGATTAATGATTAAGAATAACAATGTTAAGACCCATATAACTTTACTTTCCAACTCTGCTGCATTGCACTGAATGGTACTGGTTTATCTTTATGGATCCTCACAATCATTTAGCTTCCCAGCATGTTATTTAGAAACAAAAGCCCAGTTCCTTGTTCCTCCATGGGTGGAAGGAAAGATTGTAAACCACTTATGATACCAAAAGACACATCTCTGATAACTGGGTCTTTATTAATCAAGCTCTTTCTCCGATTACCTTTCAATGACCTTCATATTCTCATATGTTAAAGCAAATAGATAAATCCAAATCAACAGTATGGCTTCATCTAAGGCCAGAATGTATTAGAAGCAACTTTCGTTTACAGGTTAACTTTTTAAACTATGAAGGTTTTTTTTTTTTTAGAACTTCCAACAGAGAAATAATTGTTTATAGAATAAAAATAAATAAATGAATAATAAATATTTTATCAGAAATTTGTCGTCCTTCTCTTATGTTTAAAGCGAGGTTTTGATCAGAATTTTGCTTTTATTTTTTTATTTGTTTGTTAGGTCCCATGTCATTTACTTTAGTCTGCATAACAAAGCAGAATTACGAAAGGTTTCAGATGAAACCTGTTGCTACACACCTGTCGAATGTAAGACTAATTACCAGGCTGAATATGATGACATGCAGAGGAGGTACAGTAAAACAGCCTTAGTGTTGGTGGAGGGGCGTATGCATCTAAAACTTGAAGCACAGTAGCACTTGAGGACTGGAGCTGAAAACCTCTAAAGAAGAGGGTCAAATCTAACACGAAAAACTGTTGTATGGTAGGGCTGAGCAATTAATTGCATTTCCAATCGCAATTTAACAACTGAGAGACTCAGTTTTAGTCACATTAAATTTAACAAGATTAAGACACTACATTTCTTACTCTAGACTGTATTATGGTGGTAATACACTTAAAGTGGGTTTTCTGCCACACAGAAGGGAAGAGAGTTGCAGCTAGCACACAGATCCAGGCATGATGGTAGAAATAAGAACTTTACACAAAGTTGTGTCCAGAAACATGGAAGCTGAAGTCAAACATCTACATGTTTGTACTTAGTGCAAAGAAAAAGCACAATCACAATATTGGTTGAAAATAATAAACATTCGATTTTTGGCTGAACTATTCAGCCCTATTATATGGTATTGATAGCTCTAGTTTAGAATAAATAAGTTAACCCTACATGCTTATAAAATGGTCAATGGAAAGCCTGGTTGGTTTGAAGGTGGGCTTTAGGTCAATGTCAGTGTTGGATCTGGTGTCACATGTTCCTCTAGACAATAAAGACCCCAATGACTCAGGTTAAGATAACACCACGGCCACTGAACCAGCTGTCAGTACCTTTGGCAGTGTGAGCAAAACCCTGCTGGAAAACGAAAGCTTTTCCTTCCAACCCATGTCCTCTGAATTTGCTTGGATCCAGTCCTCTGAACAAACTGTTTTTTTAGTAATGCATCCTGCAGCTCATCCTCCTTGCAGTCTGTGCAACGATCGCCTTCTGGACCTTCATCAGGTCAGCAGTCTTCCTCATGATTCTGTAGGCGTTACTATGGCCATTGTATAACATCTATACATCAGAAATTATTTAATATCCTAATTGTCAATTATCTGTAATGCATAATAATAAAAAAAACAAGAAATGAAGGCCTAAAATACTTCACTGTGAGTAATGATCTATACAATAATCTGAATATTTTTCTGAATTTTTGCACTCTCAAATGAAGTTATGGTAAAAAGAAAGCATAACCTCTGAATTATAGTATAACATAATCTGGCCTTCAAAAACATCCTTAATTATTTAAAATACTTTGTATCATTTATTAAAAAAGGAAGCAACCAAAATGGAAAAGTGAAATATTAAGTGTAACCCAATAATCCTAGAGGCAAAGGAAGTATATGAAAACAACACTTAACAATATTTCTTTTTATGATTCCTAAAGATCTCTAAACCAGGAATGGGCTGATAATATATTTTAATATTAATTTTTTTTTTTACTGAAAACAAATGGCAACAGTTCCTGATAGATTTTATTTGTCTAAAGAACAGCATCATAGAATAAAAACCAGCTTATCTGATGACTATCTGGCTCTCTGGGAGTTTTTTAACTCATTAATATAAAATTTGCATCAAGTAAAAGGTTTTCTGGGAATGACTCCATCAATGGAAACCGTTTTAATTTTAAGAAGCCATTGCAGATCTTTGTCTTTGGATGGGTTAGGTGGAGTTAGATTCTGAGACGTTTTACGAAAAGGTTTAGACAAGAGCAAGCGGACAGGAAGCACAGGACATCAGACGACCAGGGGGAGAGAAATACACTCAAGAGCAGGCGTGTCCAAATTTGAAACATAATTTAAAAAATGTAAAGTCAGAAATATTTGGGGTAGAAAAAAATACAATTACAAAAAGGCAAAAATTATCAGGAAGTTATATTGTTATTTTTATTTTCCAACATCTGGGCATGAAAAACCTTTGATATTTTATAGTGGTCAGATTTTCTTCAGGAAAAGGTATGTGTAAATTATTTCGCAACCAACACTTCAAGATTTGAAAATACTTGCTGTATTTATTTGGGTTTAGTAAGTGAGAAATTAATCAAATATAAAGAGTATAGTTTTTTGCCAAACATTTTCATTGCAAAGAAGATCTGAACGTGTCCGTAAGATTTTTGCCCAAATAAAAACTTAAACTTAATGACATTCAGTACTGGGGGCCAAATCATTCTTGAACTGTAGTGGGGGACCTCACAAAATCAGTCCAGGGCCGCAAATGGACCTGGACCTTGCTTTGGACACACCTGGTCTAGAGGAAACCAAAGCCTTAAATAAAAGATAAGAAGCCAAAATCAAATCCGGATCCCGAATCTAGCCACCGAAAACATGATCCAAACAGAGCTTCCCAAATCATCGACCTCCACCGTTCAGGTTGGCAATTCATGCTGATTCAAAAGAAGGTCAAACAGCACATCACCAAGAACTGCTGCTTGTTCTGCAGAAATCATTTATCCAAAGCCAAAAACCAGGCTGCCTGCTAAAGCACAGCGACTGATTGGTTAAAGCCAGAGCCAAGTTGAAGAGTTTGGTTGTACCTACCAGCCTGCTTCCAGATCAGGACAATTTATCCTCAGTACATGTTAATACTGGAACACACAAGGGAACAGTGTAGGTTTATGACAATTAAAGTCACTCATTTGCTATGGATTCTTGACACAAAAATACGAGTCGATAAATCCTTAAACAAAAGGATCTATATTTGGTAGCCAGAGACAGGTGAAGGCAGAATTCAGATAAATAGGTAAAAATGTATTAATAAATGCATGAAAATCCCCAGGCAGGAATAAAAAAAAGATGATTAATATCAATTTATATTGTTTTTTGTTTGTTTTTTTTTTCCAAGGTTGTACTAGCTGACAACACACTTGAATTCATAAGGGGGTTAGTGCATTCATCAACCTGAAAGCTCCGATACCATATTAAGTACAAGATTCTTATAAGATTCTTTCACGTTTGAAATTTTACAAAAGCTTGAAATGTGAACGTTTGCCCAAGTAATTTAAAAACTGCTTAGGTAAAAAAAAAAAAGGAAGACCAACATCCACTTTCTCTCTGGCTTTGCTCTTTCTCCTTCCGTCCTTTTCGCTGCTTACAACAAGACAGGGTCAGTGGATAAGTCCTGCTAAGCCACTCACATGGCATTAGACCATGAAAAACACACCTAGCTATCAGGCCCAATTCTATCAGCGCCCAGCAGGGTCCAGCCAGTCTGGCCCAACCATTTCTAATCTGGCTTTGTTTTCATCATCATTAGTGAGCAACTGGCTGTTTTAAGATGCCAGCGAGTTTAGCTTCCTTATTCAAGAGATGCCACAGCAAGTCGCTACAACTTGCACACTTTGTGGTGATAAAGATATAAAAACTAAAATGTAAACGTCAAACGGATTCTTGAGAGACTAACCCTCGTTTTTCTCCTCCAGGACTTCGGGGTAAAGCCTCTATTTCCATTGGCCCACAGGTTGAGGCTGGTAGCGGGTTCACCACAGGCATACCAGACCAGGGGCTTCTGCTGGAAGAAACCTGAACCAAAAGCAAAAAAACATGTTTGTGACAATCAGCCATAAAAAAAATTAGAATGCAGGAATCTAAACAACTAAAACAACACAAGGATTTAATTTATTTATAAAAAGTTTATCAACGAGCAAACATGTAGGACTCAAAGGTGTGAGCTTCACGCTGCCAGTTCCTGACAGGAACACATTTCTCACCTTGTTTCCTTTGTTGGAGTTCACACCATTACCTGACGAAAGAACGCTAAGAGCAGAGAGCAAACAAAAAAGATGTCAGTAAACAACAATTAAAGAAGACTTAATTTTCAGTTACAATTATCGAGAGATGCTCGATTGTTCTAGAAACAAACTATTGCTCGTCAAAACAAGCCTTCACTTAAATCTATGTAACAACAACTTGTATTAACTCAGCCCTTAAAATGATTTCCTGATGTTCCAAAATTCTGTTGTAATCCATTATGTGCTCCTTTACATTTTGATGATTTAACTTTTACAAGAGCTCTAAAAAAATAAAGCCAAACCTTGGCTGGTGTGAAAAACGAAATATGTTGAATCTAAATGCATAATAATCTTATAAGCAACACAGCAGTGGTTCAAGATACAGTAAAACCACAAGATGATCCAACTCATAAAAACTGAGTGCTGACAGCAGAAAGCTAAAACAAATCAAACAAACAAGGTATCTGTACTTACTCCTGCGGGTTGAGCTGTCCTGTAAAACATCAACAGAACACAGTTAAAGGTGAATTTCTGTTTTAAAAACCTTTAAAATAAACATGAAAGTGCAACTGAGGACAATAGTGACAGCTTTTTACTTTCATTTGTCATTTTTAATGGTTTTTATGCCAAAGTTAAAGCTCTGCAGCAGGAGAGTTCCAGGTTTGGATGAAGTTTAGAGCTCCTAGTGATCCACTATCCTGCCATTATCTACTCCATCTTTGTTAAAATTTCATAGATATTTCCTTATGATTCGACAGACTGCTGATTTTGTGTTATTATTTCATAAAAATACAATTTAAATAAATATTTTGTTCATGCATATATCTGAAGTGACATCATCTGATTTGAATTAAACAACATTTAGAGTGTTTAGTTCTTTTTTATGTAGATTAATAAGGGGATTTTGAAGTAATCAAATCTGACCACATGCAGGCTCGGAAAAATTCAATGTAAAATGTTTCAACTTGTTCTATGAATCCAGTGCAAACTTAGAAGAGAAGTTAGCTGTATAACCCAACAGTTGCTTATCATCTACTGTCATTTGTGCAGGGAGGATAATTGTTTTAACTAAATAGTCTTTTTACAGAAGGAAATGATTAATTTATGATATTTTTAAATCATGCCATATGAACAAATTAGATTTTGAAGAATATGAGATTTCTCATTAGCGCCACCTGTTGGACTGAGAGTCCGTTATCTTCAAAGCTCCCCTAGATGTCATTAGGCTGATTTACATAAAGGTGCTGAGGCCTTTCCGATCAACAGATAGAAGGGAAAACAATTTCCCAGGATTCCTTTTGCCTGGGTAAATCAAATCCTTTCAGTAAAGAAGGAGCTAATGGTTACAGCCAATTATTAGCTAAATCAGTTCATGTTCAGTTAGTGCAATAATCAAACACAACAAATAATTAAAAAAAAACTCTGGATGGGAAGCCAAATTCATGCTTTTGCATAACTTCAATAAAGAGTCGTCTGTTGAGTCTCCATAAAAAGTTTGAAGGTTTTCCTTCTTTAACATTTAGAACTTCGGGCTTTTAAATGTTAGAATTACTTTTAGACATTTTATTTGATTATCAAACTCCACTTTTACATCAGGGTTTATGAACTAAGTGATATTTAGTGTTTATTTCTGATGGAGGGTAAAGCCTGTGTAGAAAAAAGGCTTTTAAGAACACGTCTGCTTTTGTTACATCACCTCTGTTTTGCATGGTTCTTCTGGAGTAACGCCGACTTGGTCTTCTTTCAAACGAGGCCGACCGCCTCGCTTTGCTGGCCTTGGTGGTCTGATACTCTGTCTTTCCACTGGTCAGAGAAAAAAAAAAACAAAACTAAAGTTAAGACTTGACTATTCCCAACAAATCCCAAACTTATGGTGAAATTTACTTTCACTGCTGTAACTATCAGAGCCGTGACCCTCGCTGAACTCTGGGACCATCCAGGCGATAACCTTTTTCTAACAACAAAACCCTGCATCCCCCTGTGTTAAATCAACATCACCACCATCGCTTATCTCACAGGATGACTTTAAACACACAGAGGGGAGCAAGCTGGCCTCTGCATTATGTTGAAACTGAGTACTAGTGGACTAATGGTATAATTTACAGCTAGCAATGGTATCTGTTGCACAGAGAAAATGATGGGAAGCAATAGCACATGTTTGCCTACAGCATTGTATTGTTCTGAATTTGAATTCCAAAGTTTAAAGCTCAAAATTGTCCACTTAAGGTTATTTTCTCCAACTCTAGGTCTTAACTAAATACTTGATGCACTTTGACCTTGAGAAGAAAGGCCAACCACCTTTTGCCACAAGCTGGTGGAGGTTTTTATTGCAACACGACTAAAGGGAAAGTTAAATTGAACTTTTGCTTTTTGATACAATTTAACAACTTTAAAACAAACGTATCCCCCTCACATACACACACACAATAAGATTCAAACCCTATTTTTGTTTTCCTCTAGTTGTTACCTGTATCTGAAGCGTGAGCCCATGCGTATGAATCCAGAGCGTGCAGAGTTTTTCTGTACCGGCCCTCTGAGCCTAAAGAAAGCATGGTGCTCCACTGCACACTTCCAGAGGTGCTTACAGGCTTTGGGATGGTCCATCCTGAAGACAAAGGTGTGCTCCTGCTCTTTACCCTGAAAAAGAGTTCAATTTAAAAACGTAGGACTTAAAAAGCTTTAAGAAAAGTAGCATTCAGGAAAAAGTCTTTGGTGACTCAAAATACTGCCGAGTGAGTTTAGGGGTCTTTGTTTTACAACTACAGCTTTTCTCTCATGGTTACCGTCTGATTATTAGTAAGGTACCAAAGATTAAGCTCCCCCTTGAACTGTTGGTTTCCCACAAGAGGATTTAAAAGTAGAATGGGAGGCAGATTTTACAGTTATCATGTTCCTCTTAGACGGTCACCCTGTCTGCTTTTAAGACTTAGCTTATTTTTATTATAAAGAAAGAAGTTAGAGTAGCTTAAATGATCAAGTTCCATCCTTCAGAAAAGATTTGTATTTTGCACAAGAAAATAATCAGGACTAAATCTTTATTTTTTTTTACTTCAGGTTATCTTGGAGGAGAAATCAACAGAGCTAAAATAAAACCATTATTCTATGAATTCTGTATGTTTTTCGGTTTACTGTATTAATAGAAAGTTGTCTTGGCCTCTGATTTCTTTCTCATAACGTTAATCTGTCCCCCTACACCTGAATCTAAATCGTAACCCATGACAACTCATTCAAACCCACTACGAATGAGTACAATAATAATATAATATCCATTACTTGTATTACATGTGATCTACTAAGATTAAGTGTGCAATTAAAAGTTGGTGTGATAGTGCCCTTATTAAAATGGGGATTTTGTGAATCCTCAGAGTTTCAGAGAGCAGAGTGGATTCTTTCTAAACCAGCCAAAATAGGAAATGTGCACAGATTGCACATGATCACTGTGGAAAAGATGAAACCAGACACAAAGCTGGAAAGACCGTTTTGTTTGTGTGAAATGAGAAGCCACATTGATATATTCCTCCCAGTATTTTACACAGCCTGATGATCAGCATATGTTGGAGATATTCATGAAGGCAAACAGACTAAATGGATTGAACCTGCTGGACTGTTCGTTTTATAGATGCAGCAGCATTTGTTGCACTTAGTTTGTAGATCAGCTTTGTTAGTGCTAACAAGTTTGTACATGTTTTTATACACATAATCCTGCAGCAAATTTGGTCACAAAAATGCTCTCATTAAACAATAAGGTGCTATTTTTAATTCATTTTACTGCACACTGTAGTACTTTAAAGTAGATATTAGTGTTTTTGTGCCAATTGAAAATATAAATTTAATTAAGTTATATTACCTGAAAAAACTAACAAAAAACAGGAAGTAAATTTATCTTTTAAGCATAACTGATTATCTTTTTTCCACCAAAGTGTGCCTCCAACAAGAACAGTTTTTTTTTTTTTGTCCCCATCTCCCCTCTGCAGAAATAACTCGCACATGACTTGCTCTGTTAACATGCTGAACAAAAACTTATGGCTAGCCAAGACGGTAAAGACGTGAACTGGAACAGAAATCATGACATGCATTTCAGGCTTGGTATGCTGACTCATCATGCCGAAATCTATTCGAAACACAACCACAGTAAAAAAGCAAAATAAGTAAATCAAAGATATCAACATCCTTAAGGATCTACAAACATTCTTGAAAAGCAGCAGGATTTAATGGAAAAGCCCCTGGTTGCCTAACATCTAATGGTTTGTAATGTTATAATCAAATCTAAAAAACAAAACTCAACTCAAAGTATGTTTTTTTTTCTTAGAGATGAGAGCCGCATAGTTAAATTTAGGACATGGTAATGTGTCAGTATTGTTTACTTAATTTGCTAATTGTTCTAACTGAGCAAGAAATTGGTTTTCTAGCTAAAACTGAACTTTTGTGTGAAGTGTGTATGTGTGCGTATGCATGAGACAGAGCGATAGAGGGGGGGGGTGCATACCAGAAATACCAGAGGGGGCAGGTTTCTTTATTAACCCCACTCAAAGACCTCCTGGACAGACATAAACAGACTCTTTGTCTCTCTTTTACAGTATTATTACAGTACCATACAGGACTGTAGCATATTGCAGTCAGACACAACTTCCAATGAACAGTTATCTAATAAAATGTTTCTTTTTTTAGGGCAATAAAAATGAATAAAATAGAGTGAACAGAGTTTTGTTCGGTTCATTAGAAATTTGGTCAAATGTTTAGATTTATCTCAAAGTATGAAACCGTTTCTACATTATGGTATAACCCCAAAAATAAGTTTCGGTTTTATCCCTTGGTTGAAACCTTTTTTGTTTGAAGCACCAAAGTAGTTAAATACAGTGGAACGTTCTAGAAGAGTTATTGCACACTGTCCTCTTCCTGGAGTGAAGCTCAAGCTTTCTAGCATTTCCACTACAGGAAACAGTTTGTCTTTTTGTTGTTGTTGTTTTGTTTGTTTTTCAGAAAGCCATCATATCAATGAGTTAACATTTACATGATTAAAACAGATTATACAGGTTAGATTTTGCCATCGAAGAAAAAAAAAAAATTGGTAAGATAATTTTTTTAAAGATGCATTCTATGAAGAGAAAGGAAGACCTTAAATATTGGTTTATTTCACTTCATTGAGTATCTGAGAAAATACAATTTTTTTTGGCCTTTAAGAAATTATAATCTAGTTTCAAAGAGCTGTCAAATGACCACAAGCTTGTGGTTAGATCAGCAGGTTTTAATCCCAACTGCAGCCATTTCTTTTCTTCTTTAGCTTCAAAAGCAAAAGAACAATGGAATCCGATTTGGCCCCTTAACGTATTTTACACTAACATTTTTTGGAAGAGTTTGTAGGAGTTTAAATAGTTTACAAACATACTTGTTATAAAATCATGATTGTGCTCCAACTGCTGAAAACCATGACTTTATTCACCTAATGGGATCAGTCTGCAACCCCCAGTCTCGGAGTGAGACCCTTTAAAATTGCTGCTTCATTAGGAAGAGTTTACCAGTTATTCCCGTTTCCTCCACAAGGGAAACACTCAGACCAAACCAAAACATTTCCAGCTCATACTGTTGCAACACACCTCATCTGACCATGTGTGACTACAGAAAAAAACAAGCTGCAGTCATATTTCCCACAAGGTGTTTGAAACTTCTGTTATCCAGCATGACTAAGGTGCAGGTTCATGACACATTTAACATGATGTCATCTAGTAGGTATTGGTGTATAATTTTTGGTTCACCTGGTCATCATCTTCCACCACCACAAGCGTCAGTTTGCTCTTCTTAAAATCCAAACGAGTTATCTTTGGCCTTCAAATGGAAAAAAAGAAGCAGATCCAATCAGATTTAGGAGTCGCATGAAAAAAAAAACAGAGATGGAAAAAACAAAAGTTTACTGTATATCTGTGTAAAGATTGAATGTACCAGAAGAAGAGCCCAATCTTCGTCTGGCCTTCAAACACCAGGACCCCAGTGGGTGTTAAACCCAGACTATACTCATTACCGTCTCTTGCCTACAGGAAGAAAACAGCGGTAAACTCACTATCAGTGTTTTTCTGCATATTTCATGCTAATGAATGAACAAGTGAGATGTTATTTACCTTAACCATATGCATGTCCACCCCGTACATTTCTAACCACTTCGCTTTATTTAGGTAGTTGATCTCAGCCTGAGCTGGCATCTGACCTCTGAAAAATAGAAAACCAAGAAGGAAATTAATTCAAAATCTGTGAAATGTTTATCCTTACATTTATAAACAGTTTTTTCCTTTTTAAATCATTTTCTACTTCAGCTAAATACCTACCGGCACTCCTTCCATGCATTATAGATAGCAAGCTCCATTTCCTCTGTTTGCTCTGGAATAAACCGGAATTCTGACACCAGGTCCAGATTATGTTCTAGAGGGTCACAGTCACCTAGTTCAGCTAAAAAAGGGAGAAACACAAGAGAGTTTAATGAGATCCTTATAAACTTTAAACACTTACCAAATACACATAAGACTGACTTCCCACTCTAATAAAGTGCTAATGCATCTTATGAGCGTCTACAAAACCAGTGAAAATATCAGGGTAGTAACTTATATTTTTGAGATATAAAAATCTAAAAGAAAAAAAACAAAAAACTAAAGGTAACAGTTGAGAATAATAAAAACACCACCTGGATTAAAAATGATAACTCACTACTTGAGAAGCAAATTCAAATATTCATTCAAACTGTTGGTCCTGACTGTATAGTGAGGGGAAACATTGCAAAAGGATAGAAAGAAAAAAAAAGACAGACTGAGGGAAAAGAGAAAACAGAGAGTGTGTTGGATTAGGGGGCCTCTGAAGAGGACTGAGCACTAATGAGCTGGCACCTAACCCAGGGCTGGTTATGTATGTGTATGCACGTCCATCCAAGAGATTGTGCACGCGATGCCGTTCCATAAACGTCTCTACTTACTCTGACTTTCAGAAAGTATTTCTGAAATAACCAGGATGACTCTGAAAGCTAGAGGCTGATTTTATATTGATCAAGACAACAATAACAACAGCGAAGAGTTAAAATTCATTTTTAGCTTTGAGTGTTTTTTTTTCTTAAATATAATAAGAACTAAAATTAATTAGACAACGGGTCTGTTATTTTATAGCGCTTTTGTTTTGTTTTCACATGACAATCAGTCACTGACACACTGATAGTTATGCAAGCTAGATTGCATCAGGTTAATATATGAACAAATAGAAACACAAGCAGACTTTTACAAGTCTGCTATGATGCATGGATTTCATTTTGATAAGGTAAAAAAAAATGAACAAAACTTTTTCTGTACTTACCCTGTAAAGAGAAGGCAGCCAACTCCACAGCTGTGTCAAAAGGACATTCAAGCCTAAAAATGAAGTTATAGGAAAGGTTTGCTGTGGAATCCTTTTTATGAAATTCCATATAGATACAGCAAAATATATTTAAATAAAACAAAAGTCAGTTGTACACATTTGCATAATAATATACATATACCAGAGAAGTACTTAAAGGAAGAAGTAAGTAAAACAACGGGACACAAACAGCCGCTCCTCAATTTCCCTTTCTGAAATTTTAAAATGTACGACTCTGTTGATATAATTATAGGAACAACAAGTTTTGAAAAAACTCCCCATCCAGTAAGCCGATTTTATTTTCCTCTTATGGAGTTACAGTGATATTAATGTAATATTAAGAAAATGTGATATCAATGCAGCGTGGCACAGAAGCGATTAACCTTAAGGTATAACTTATGTCCAGGTGACCTGGGCTTCCTTTACACCACTGCTCGGTCCTCTGCATTTCATTCTCACTCCACGTAGATTCCCTGTTGGGTTCAGCTCAGGCCAGTCAAGCACACCAACACCCCGGTCATTGAACCTGTTAGTAACTTTAGCAGAGTGGGCAGGTGCCAAGTCCTGCTCGTATCAGGAACTCTAAAAATCTTGGTGGATGGCTGCACTGGCTGGGAGCTTCAGAAAACACAGAGGACCAATACCAGCAGATGACATGGCATCCCAGACAAATCGTGGAACGACTTCAAGCAACATAAATGATATGCCTCTCCACGTCCCCTCCAGACTCTGTGACCTTGATTTGCAATGCAAACTTTACTTTAATCTGAAAAGAGGACTTTGGACCACAGAGCAACAGTCTAGTTCTCGTTCCCCTCAGCAGACACTTGCAGTCTTTGCGTCTTGATATGTTGACTCCACTCTTTGTCTAAACCCTTTGAAATCACTCAAATTCTTGTACGGATGTTGCTGGCTCACTGTGTCCAACCAAATCCTTAAGTTGAACCCTCAATGGATATCCTTGGATACTGCACCACAGGAGCAACTAGCTTCTTTAGTACTGAGCTTTTGTGGCCTATTCTTCATGTTGTGTGTCAGTGATCTGGACATTTTCTTTTTTTGCAATAAGAAGCAGAAAAAAAAAAAAAAACATGTACACTTTTTCATGACTTTCAAGGGTTTGTTTTTTTTCAAAAGGGGTTCATACTTTACCAAGTAACAGCTTATCTTTTTCATTTGTACCATAAGGCTAGATGTTCATTGTGAACATGAATTAAATGTGAGAGTGAATGAGTAAAAAAAGCTGCCAGGAAGGTACATCAAATCTGATTCTACCTTAAAGTCTTCATCTAACTATTTAGGGCATGAAAATCCCACATACTTGCCACTGAGGACGTCTTGCTTTAATTGCAACACAAAAAGGTATCTGAAAGAAGAGCAACACCGAGAGGTTAAGCACAATAACGGATTATCTAAACAAAAACGAGCGCTAAAGAACAATTTCTAGCAATTATTTTAGTTAAAATGATAGCTGGGAACACAGAATCTAGATGAGGAATTCACTGAAAAATAAGTCTAGGATAAAACTGTGAGTTATTGTGATCTCTGAAAAAAAATTGTTTAATTTCCACATGACATAAGGAAAGAGGGAGGAAATTATAAAAAGAGAAGAATAAAGTAAAAATAAAGGAGTACAGCAGGAGAGATGCAAAATGAACAAAAGGCACAAGGATGAGACTGCAGACAGAAAAGAGGCAGAATTTGACAACATCTAGAATTTAAAGAACCGTTTGTCTCCCATAGAAATTATTCACACTTGCTTTGATAGACATGTCGTTAAAATGGTGACAGGTGGGAAGTAAATAGTGGAAATGAAACTGAGGAAAAATGAATGAAAAAAAAGAAGGGAACATATGGAAAATGTTAATTTAGCTTCTAATGGGAACAAAGTGTGAATGGTTCAGAAAAGATTCGAGTAACCTGGAGTTAGAAGGAGAGTCTGCAGCTCTTACTTCATAACAGTCCACAAAGGCATTGATGTGCACCACCTGACATGTATAAATCACTAAGGAGTGTGCTCTTTAGCCCATCATCCACCCATCCATCCATCCATCCATCCATCCATCCCTTTATTGTTAGGTTCGTACATCTAGTTCTACCTAGATGTACGAAGGGTTCCTATAAGCTGCCAGCTTGACTTACCTGGTGAGTTCTTCATGAAGGTTGTTTGGTTCTGAAGAGTAGAATTTGACTCTCATGTGAAGGCAGTATGGTGGACCAACTTCATAAAAAACAGACCAAAGAATCAGCTTAGGTAAAGTCATGACCAAGTTACCAATCAGATGAATTTCTAGAATCAAAGCATACTGCATGCTGCAGTAAAACTTACTTTTTACTTGCTTTTTAATACTTTTTGTGACATCGAGCCAATGCTGGAAAAACAGACAGCATATTAGATTAAAAGAAACAACTAAACATTTGAAGTAAACAAGGTTTAGCTGGAAAAGATGAGCTTCAAAGTATCGTCTATACATTTCCCATAATGTAGAGGCCAGGGCATTGAAAAGGCTGTCACATAGGGAACATTGTTAAAACCATTTTGATGGGATTTGGAATCAGTGAAACTTGGACACAGACAGGTATTCCTAAAGGACATCAATCCCTGGTAATTCAAAGTGCAATGCTCCAGTAGCAGCGGTTAAACAATCCCTCAGCATTATGATCACACCACTGTTCACAGCTGGTGATCTCAGGTTTGAAACCCTGACTTTGACTCCTCCACTGTGGCCAAACTGCTCAATCTGTATCTACAGTGGGGAAAATAAGTATTTAGTCAGCCACCAATTGTGCAAGTTCTCCCACTTAAAAAGATGAGAGAGGCCTGTAATTGACATCATAGGTAGACCTCAACTCTGAGGGACAAAATGTGAAAAAAAAATTTGAGAAAATCATTTTGTCTGACTTTTAAAGAATTTATTTGCAAATAATGG
>JAUZNJ010041688.1:0-33861 GCA_034780135.1 Jordanella pulchra | reverse complement strand
TTTTTTTTTTTTTTTTTTTTTTTTTTTTTTTTTTTTTTTTCTTTGTGTAGTTTGTCAGACATTTAAAAAGCGTGATTGAAATGAACCTTTAAAAAACCGGGACAGATTATATCAGACTGTACATGTCATTGCTCTAATGTTAATCAGTTCAAATGAAATGGAAGATTTTGTTTTTGTTCAAACCATCAAACTTGTAAGAACATAGACCTACAATAAAAGTACTTGTTTGCTTTTTGTTTTTTTACATTCATCCTGACTTGCGGCTTTCATTTAATTCAAAGGTGTTTAAACAACCTTTGAAACAGCAGCTGAAGCCACATCCCGACTCGTCTCTAGACATCAGCTCTTCTGCTTTAGAGAAGCTACTGTAAATACTGTCCAGAAACTAAATCAGCTTGGCTGTCCAGGTTAAAACAAAGCCATTTAATAATCCATTATTTAACTTTTGTGCACTGAATCCACTTCATTCTCAGGGTCTTTGCTTTCATTTCTATCAGCTGCTCCCTAACTGCAGTAGTCCTCTTTAAACAGCGTGTGCTGAAGCACAATTCATCCTAATTTCTTCTTTAAAATGTTCCTACATTCTCTAATTCACCAGCAAATTTAAAGGGCTACACGGCATCACTGACCGTTCAGGAGCACCTGGTTTAACTTGTGTGGAAACGGTGACGTTTGGTTCGGACGGCTCTGAAGGGTCATGTTGGTGACTGTGGCCCCGGCAGTAAGGGCCGCTCACACCGCCTCCTTACTCCCAGTCTATCTTCTACTTCATCCATGTGCAGTTTGCAAATACTAACGCTGCGGTTTACAGCCGTCTTTAGTTCCCCTCTGCTTGCTCTTCTAGTCGTGCATGAATGTTAAACGCTGTAATATACAACTGAAGTTTGTTTGGAGAGGTTCACGCCGTGGCTACAAACCTGGAGCAGGATGCCACGTCCTACTGTCAAACAAGTTTTTACTGCTGGTGTTAAATCAGGTTTTACCATTAAACCTACAGTTTTCACATGTGTTCATTTTTTTTTTTACATCTAGGTTGTATTTTCAGTTATAAACTTGTGTTTTTTTGTTTCTTTTGATCTTTTATGGAAAAAGTTAACAGAATAAAATGAGTTGGTTCAACCAGCCTTCCTGTGAAGACGTTCAATGCTCGGTTTCTGTTGGTTTTTTCTACCCGTTAATCATCAGATTTGCTGATGACTGTTGATCCTTGTTTAGCAATGTGTTCACAACAAATCAAGCGACTTCCGTAAAGCGCCAAAATCTCCATCCCAAATATCCAGCATAAACATCAAACTTGTTGCATTAATCACATATAGCTACAATATTTGACAATAAGCTGGTGTTCAATATAAAAACGGAAAGTTGAATATTTTTAGTGTGAGCAGAAGGAATTATGAGTCTTACAAGTTGCTTGGTTTTTAAAATAAGTCATTAAATAGGTTGACTGGGGTTGTTCAGCATCTCATATCTGAGATATTTATCTGAAAGCAAGGTTCATACTATATTTCCCAGAATGCCTCAGTGTGGAGTATCAGGTTAAGGCTTCCTGGGACAAAAAGCAGCAAATAACAGAACGTCAGGTTGGCTCTACTTATAGGCATTATAAGCATGATTTCATTCCTGCTGTTTTTACAAGTGCTGTTTATGATGATGTGCCTCCTTATACTCTGGCTGCATTAAAATGAACTGAACTATAATGAATAGTTTTTCATATTAAACCACAGATGGTGGCAATCCTACAGTTTCTTTCAGAAATATTCCTTCTAATTCAGGATTGGGGGTTCATCAAGTAAAAATGCATAAAGCTAACATTTATAATTGATTAAATGAGGTTATTGACCATGAAAAGAAGCATGTTCATCTGTATGAACCTCCTGACACTTCCGAATAAAGATCGGTGCTGCAAACTGCTTTTAGAAATAACCTAATAAGCCAAAGATCTCATGTATGTCTTTAAATCACTGCGAACCGATGTGTTCTATGAAGGATTGTTCAACAACAATCAACAAAAACCATCATGTGGAGCAGGGGACACAGAAGAAAAGTCATGGAAGAATGGTGTGAAGTTTAAAGCAGGGTTAGTTTCAATTCATAGCTTCTTCCAAACCGTGGAGGGGACACAGCACACATGGAGAGACAGAAAACAAACCATACAACGAACCACTGCAGTGGCCGTATCATGCATTGCATTTATAAAATCGAGAAAGTAAAACCTGCTAGACTGAAAGAGTTAAATACCCTTAAAGCAACCAGAGCTGCAGCACAGATCCATTATTAGACGTGCATAGATCTGTTATATTAATGTGTCAATAATCCAAACTAAAATCAGATTATTAATCTTTGGAAAGACTGAAAAACTGATGTTCAGTCTCTGAATGTGTGAAACTAAAGTGACAAAATGTTGAAAGATGATTGAGTAGATCATTATCCTTCCAGACAGCTGATTGTCTCTCCGGTGGGGGCTCCATGTTGACCCTCCCCAGCATCTGATTAGCGAATGACAAGACCCCCCACTCTGAGAGTAAACTGTACATTAGGGATTGGCTCTGATGACCAACGTTTGGCCCGGTCTAAGCTCAAAGAAACAAGGAGCCCAGCATCATGGGACCTTTATGCGCCTTCACTCTGCAAATAAAGCATAACAAGCCATGACTGTGTGCCATCAGGGTAACAGGCGCTACGCATCATTAGGGAGCTTATTTGCTTCCTGCAAGTGCAAATCAGCAGGTGAAAGACGCAGGCAGCTGCATCCGAATCCAATCATGAATGTGAATTGAGACCAACTGGGACACCAGAAACAAAGTGAGAAACCAATATTTTATTTTACAAACATAGACTCATTCATATTATATATACAGCTTTTTCTCTTTTTTTTTAAAAAAAAAGGGGGGGGGATGCATCACACTGAATCTGAATGATTGCACTAGATTTAACACAACTCATACAAACTCATATTTAAAAGAAACAAGCTTAAAATGTACAAAATCTCTAGAAGTGCTTGAGGAGATGGAGTTTATTGTACCACCTGTTGCATGGAAGCTCTCCCTCTGAATGTCCATTTAAATAGAAAGTACTTGACCAGTTGGCTAAAAAATAAAACTTTAAATACAGCAACGGGTAACAAAAGACACTATAATTGCCCTGTAATATTCCCCAACAGGACGACGGCAGCTTTCATACCACAGAGGCGTTGTCCAGCATGCAGCCGCATCGCTCTACTATCATGTTGGGGAACTCAGCCACCTCTATCTCAGTGTAGTCCCCCTTTTTCACCAGGTACATGATGGGCAACGGGGAGCTCTCCGCCACCACGCACCGGCGCTCTCCGTAGCCGTAGTTGCGTTTGGGTTGCTTGCAGCTTCCGGTGCACCTGAAGGCCTGGTAACCCGCCGGCTCGATGATCCAGTACTGCGTCCAGCTGAGCGCGCGGAAGTTGATAAAGTACTCCTCTCTGCAGCAGGTGTCTCGGTTCTGGTTGGCGTCGCAGTCGCCGCCAGAGCTGGAGGAGAAACAGAGAGGGAGGTTAGCAACTGATGCTTAGAAAAAAAACTTCATAGGATGGGGTGGGAGTGGGGGGGCTTTGCAAAAGACTCAGGGCCCTACATTTTTTATTAACACCTCTGCTTCCAACATGGATTCTATTTTTTATTGCACCATTAAAAGCTTTAAAAATTCTATTTTTTCTCTTTAGATATTTGTTTTTTGTTAAGATTTAATCTGCAGCCGTGTTGCCATAAGATTTCTGAAAGAAATGTGTTGGATTTCATTCATGAACCTAAAACCTGAAGAGACGTGTGAAGCATTTATTTTAGATTTTTTTATTTAAAAAAAAAATAGATGAATGAAAAATGGAAAATAATTAAATTTGTGGGTTTTTTTAATGCCAAAGTTTCATTTACGCAAATATCTTCTCCACACCCCTACTTCTTGCAATCATTTTCTACACCTCAAACATACATTTATAGTGACTTAATGATTGTGTCTAAAGTAAATTAAAACATGTCTGATGTTTTGTTTTTTTTACATTAAATTTGAGGGCTACATTATGAATTACACACTTTCCCTCCTGTTCGTAACACAGTACATATCTTTTTTTTATTATTTTACATATTTACATTAAATAAAAATAAATAAATAAAGCCGTTATAACTCCTTCATTGCTGATTTTTTTATCTCCAAACCACAGTTTCTAAGGAAAGCAGAGACTATCAAGTAGAAAATAAAAAGGAAACCTGGTCTAAGTCGCACAGATAAAGCAGATCCAGTATACCAGAAGCTCTCTTCCTCACCCGTACTCCTCAAGGTTGAGTGTGTAAAGGATGAGCTCAGGCTTTCCTAAGGTGTTATCCGTCTGCTCCTGGGTGGTAAAGCGCACACTCTTGGCCATCTCTGCCGCGTAGCTGCCAGGTCTCTCGCCCTCGATCCACACCTCCAGGTGCATAGGTGTCTTCTGCTGCGTCTTGGACCAATAGTGCACCGCCTGGGTGACATCAAAGCTCTTCCAGCCGGTCTCGTGAATTGGGATCAACCTGTGAAAAGACGATAAGGACGATCAATTACAATAATACAGACTGACTCCTCTTTATTTTGCTATGTGGCGCAAAGGAGCGTGTTTTTTTTTTTTTTGGTTTTTTTTTTCCTACCGTGAATCCACAAGTGAGCTCCTGTTGGTGCCGTCGGGCATCACCTCCACCCAGTAGATGCTGACGCGGGCGTTGTTGACCGGTCGGTGGTTCTTTTTCTCCGCGGTGTAACGTTTGTGGTGGGAGGCCCGCTGGTACAGCTTCAGCTCCGCCATGGTCACCTCGCTGTTATCCGGGATCCGCGCCTCCATGTCAAACACCATGCGGTGCCGGGTGGTGTCAGAGTAGACATACTCCCCAGAAATATCTAAATTACCAAACAAAACATGTTTTATTATTTTCTTTTGTTTATTTATTTTGTTTAACTAATTTAATTACTTCTAGTTTGGTGCGTAAAAGGTGAGAGTCTGCGCACAATTACGCACAAAAAATCACAGATGATATATGCCACTTTTAAAGTATTTCTCTTTCGTCATGTTTTACCTGCATTGCCAGGAACCCCCCTCAGGATCCCCGCCAGGCTGGGCAAAGATCTGCGCCTCCGGCTGTGGTGCATCTTCAGCATGGACAGGTACTTGTTCTTGATGTGTGCCGGAACAACCAGGCTCTCCAGATCCCTCTTTTGGATTTTAGGAACTTTATCCAAACCGAGTTTTTGTAGCAGCGCGTCCTTCATATCCTCATGCGTAAAAGCCTCAGTGAGAACAAGGAAAGTGGCGCACAGGACGCAATAAGCGCGGAAGAAATCCATGAGGAAAAAAATCTGATGGACACAAGAAAGCAGGACAGAAGCTCAAATCATTAAGAGCGGCTCTGAACGGCCGTGACACCTCACCGGCCCCTTATATCGCTGCGGCCCTCCCCGTCGTTCGCACTTTGTCCTTGGGGGCTGGGACCTCTTATCAGAACAAAGGTGCGGCAATACAGCACCATCCTAAACAGGATATCTAAGTGGCCATACTTCAAACAGCAACCATTAGACTCTAATGTCATCTAGAGGCGTGTATTCGTCAGAACTACAGTAAAATATGTTTGATCTGCAATTTAACCCCATTTGGTCAAAACTTGACACATTCTTTTAAACTAAACATGCATTTCTTCATGCACTTTGTTGGGTTGTTTGAGATAAAGACTTTCTTGGATCGTTTTATAGCTCTTTTTAGTTTCTCTTGAAAACAAAAACGCATAATTGGGGATAAAATATTATATAAACAAAGGGTTTTCACGGCAGAATGGGCAGATATTAAATTAAGACCTTTGCAGCTGAATCCAATCAGCACAACTTCCACAGCTAATAGAGAAAATATTCCCCTCAGAAAACTATTTAAAGTCTGACTAGACATATTTAATAATCTTCTGAAGTTGTTGCTCTGGCTTTTATTTAGGGGTCTCATATTAAAGGTAAATACAAATGCTAATGACTAAATGGTTATTTTCAGATGCTTATTTTTTAGCAATTGGATTAAAAGTGTTTGGGATTCAGTGGTTCATGTAAACCATAACATACTTTATTTTGTTGGAGGCCAAAGCAGCTGTTTATACATTTGTCTATATTTGTGACTTTTGTCAGAAAAAAGAAAACAACCATAAAAGGTTGTTTTTTTTATTGTGGCAACTTAAATTTCTCCAGAATTAGCCCTCTCTCCTTCAAGCTGTGTGTTCCTTGCTGCTCCACATGTGCCCCAGACAGATATCCTGACCCTGTGAACCTGAAGCGCCCTCTCCTCCTTGTCTACACACAGCCCACACTCTCTGTGTGTACATTCCACCGTACGACGTCAGGCTGGGACAGTCTGGCAGTCGTTCGTCGCCCAGTTGGCCCTTGCTTCTGTCTGTGGCCGTTTTATCCAGCTGAGAATCAGGCGTATGATGAGCGTGAAACAGATTCGGTGGGTTGGGTTCTCTGTTTGAAGAAAGCAGGTATAAATGAAAGAGAGCAAAGGATTGGATGTTTATTCCATGCTCTGATGGCCAGTTCCTGAAGCAGTCCAGAAGATTAAAATTATTAGCCAAACAGACAGTTAATCCACCCCCCCCCTTTCTCTCCAACCTTGGGTGGATGTGGATTGGGGCAGGCTCTTCACAGGCGGGTGATTATCTGATTCCATTGCGAGGATTTGCCTTGCCTTTTTTGTCACACAAACATTAGAAGCGGTGTGCTCTCGCTGGCTGCCCAGAAGGGCCCTGGGCTCCTGGTTGTGTATTGGGCCGCGTTTGCTCAGAGATGTCAGACAGACTGAAGGGGCACACAGGAAGAGCAAATGACAGATGACTTCCAGACCTGCTCTGAGCAGCCAGCAGCTTTCCAACAAGACAAATTATTAATTAGTGGCAGGGAAGCTTGTAGCACTTGACACGGCTGCTGCGGGGTGGGCTACAGGCGAAACGAGACGACTCCAAACAAAGCACATGGATAGACCTGACCTGTAGAGCCAAACATTTTTAGCTGCATTTGCTTCTTTTGCACATTTTAGAGTTTTGCAGACGCAGGCTTATATGGGATTTTCCTCCTCCTGTGAGTTGTGTTACATGTTTTTGCAACAGAAGTTCAACATTTGTTGCCAAAAAACAGTGTTAATGCTCATAAGAATACATTCTTTTCCACTTTTACCAGAATAGTCCAGTAACTAACAGTCATTGGTTTTAGGCTGTGGGAGGAAGCCGGAGTACCAGGAGAAAACCCATGCATGCATTCAGAGAACATGCAGAGACGCCTTTCGTTTCCCTTAGAAAACTCATTAAAACTGTAGTTTAGAGTGTGCTGATGGGCTGAAATAAGGTCAATAAGGGAGGCCCTGCAGAGGATAGTGATGGGAGCTGGGAATGCCTTAGATCCGCTGTTGCCGGAACAGAGCTTTCCATTTGTTTTTAAGAGCTATGATAATAAACTGCATGTATTTATAATTTCTCAATGTCATAGAGGTTCAGTTTCTTCATTAGGGCCATCAGTCAGGTGGAATGGATTCAGAGATCGTTTCACTTTGATTTAACGTTTGCTGATCATTTGCAACGACTGCCTCAGGTTTAAGAAGCTTGGCTTGCGCTAAGGCTTGAACTTAGCACTAGCATTTTAGCTAACTAAGCTAATGCTGGACACAAACATATATCTTATAAATATATACTTAACCTTTCCTAAATGATGTTACCCTCTATAATAGTTTTTTTTTTTTTTTTGTTGCTTAAACATAACAGCCGTCTTTTTTTCCTGCTGGGCACTCTGCCTGATGTATGAACATAATGGTTGACTTATCCAGCTTCTTGAGCTATGATTTGTGACCAGAAAAGTGGTTCACGTTGCTAAAACAATTTTTATTTAGATTTAAACTGTAAAACTGTGATTCTTTTGGTTCTGTGCCATATTTCTTCTTATATCACCTAATAGGGACTCCTATTTTTTCATTTAGCAGTTATAATTGATGTGGGGTTCCACAAGCTTCTAACCTCGGCCCACTTTAATTCAACATTTATATACCCCACCCCAGGTCAGTTCTAGTTTCACAACTTCACAAACCAAAGACTGTTAACTTTTAAAATCCCAATATATTTTTTTTAATGACCACAAATACTCACTAAAAAACAACAACCAGGCAGCTGCAGCTCCTCCTGACCAACATCAGATAAAGGTAACTCTTCACATTAGTAGATAAATAACGGCTAAATGAGAGATTTGAAAATCTTATTGTTTCATGAGGCTCTGAACAGCATTAGCACTTAAACAAATTTATACATTAACACATATATGTATCTTTTTATTCTAAAGTTAATAGTTTGGAGGGGGTTGGGTCATTTAATTGACAATTTAAAATAAGAATCATTTTATTTGAATAAACAGTCTCTATCCTCACAGTTGATGTCAGCATCGTTGGAGCAGACATGTAAATTCAAAACAGGTCTATCTGTCCAGCCAGTAAACTGGCTGCTCCATACAAACTGCCTGGCTCACATTACAGCCCCTAATTCGGGAAATTAAGATGTCTTCTGTGTGATATTTCTCAGTCTTTCTTCCTTCCACCATTGCCAATCAAAGATAAGTTCAAAGCTCCATCTGATGCTCCGAGGTGACATTTCTTTTCAATCAAAGGCCCAAAGCAGCTCCTTCAATCAACAAGGCGGGTGTTAATTAACATCCAAGCATTTGCATTGAAAAGCGGTCCAATTTATAGCTCATTCCCTTCCATTTGTGAATCATGGAAGGGACCACCGCCCCCTTTTGCTCGTCTGTTTGCAGAGGAGCTGCGCATGTTGCGTCGGACTCTGCCGCCTGCGTTTTGCGCATCTCTTTGCGTCTCCCTGGGAAACAAGGGCTTGGGGAGGGGGGGCAATGCCACAAGCCCCAAAAGGTCAATATTGAACTTGTGTCAGTGGCCGCTGCAGATCCCCCATTATTCACATTGTCACGGACTTCCTGGCTTGTTCGCATCTCGCATTATCTTAACATCAAATATTTGAGGAAATGAACCGCTCACTTTGCACCTTAATAGTCCCAATGTCTCTTTTTTTGTGCATGTTCCCACAGCTGCAGAGCCTGTCTGGATTGGATCTATCTGATCTTGCCAATAATCATCGATCAGTCTGAGAGAAGGAGAACAAGCGCCAGACCATCAGAGACAAAAGCCCTGCACCTATTGCTCTGCACGGTCTGATTGCGTTTCACACGTATAATGAGGGACAGAGACAGCGGGCTTTGGACTTAATCCCTCTGTAGACTTAACCCAATAGGATCAGACACGATTAATAAGGAAAACTTAACCTTTTTAAATCAGCGTCTAATTAATAATCAACATATTAGATTGTTCCTGCTTTGTACATTTAGAGACACAACACTTGTCTATTTTTCTCTGCTAATCAACTAAATAGACTGAGTTATCTTTTTAAAGCATCTTTAACCATTTTTCTTCAAGTCTGTTAGAGTTTCAATTGGGTTTAAGTCTGGACTTTGACTAGGCCATGTTGAATACACTTTGTTCCCAGTGTAGCTTTGACTAATGTGTACAGCCATCATCCTTCATGGGTCCCCGGTCCAGTAACCATCACCATATCTGACTAACTAACCAGTTAGAGACTAGATTATTTAACCGAATGTCCTGTGGATGGAGATTTCTACCAGAGCTTTGGATTTTAGCAGCATTTTCATAGTTGATGCTCTGGAAACTCGAGTCCTGTGGGCACAATTTCAGCCCATCACAGCAACTAATCTGGCCCTCAACTGCAAAAACATTACATATAAGTTTATTTTTATTGAAATAAGTGTATTTTTCTCCTAATTTTGACAAAATAAGATGATTTGGAAAATAAATAAGATGATTTATGTTGGAAACAAGATTCTGTTTTTGTTACTTACTCACATTAAGAGATAGTACATTCATTTTTTTAAACTGTTGGCTTATTTTTCCAACTATTTTAACTCTGTGTTTTTATAGAGTGGACGAATTTGTTCTTTAAAGATCAACAAAGTGACCAAATCTGCAAAAAGAAATGTTCCAGAGGTTATTGATATCAGAACAGGGAACTCTCACTGAAAAAAACAGAAGTCTTAAGTCAATTTTAACTGTATTTTTTCTTGAATTAGGCAGATAAGTGTGACATTTTGCCAATGCAATAGGACAATTTATATTTAGAATAAGAAAAAAAAACAATTGCATTGTCTTAATTCAAGTAATGTTTAATTTTATCTTATTTCAGGAGTAAATACTAATA
Organism: Jordanella pulchra; assembly: GCA_034780135.1. Taxonomy (NCBI): domain Eukaryota; kingdom Metazoa; phylum Chordata; class Actinopteri; order Cyprinodontiformes; family Cyprinodontidae; genus Jordanella; species Jordanella pulchra. Next base: position 23,581 of record JAUZNJ010041688.1, on the reverse strand, counting down.
GTAATGTTAATTTTGTTGGCATATCATCTTATTTACCTTCTCGATTTAAGGGTAAGTAAACCTAAATTGGGAAGTTTAACTTATTCTTAGACAGTTTTTGCAGTGTCTCTGTAAATTAAATCGAAATTTTTCATTCCTACAGCTGCAACAGTCCTTTAAAGACTCCATTATTTTGACGTTTCCTGATATAAACATGAATTTAAAGCCTTGCTCTACAGATGAAAAACCAAAATTACATAAAGGCTAAAAAAACAACCGTTTTTTTGTTCTTTTTTCTTTTTAATTTATGCTATATTTGCATATTTCCATAAGAAAATAGAAATAATGTTAATAGTAGATCGTTGCTTTTTGAACATTTTGTTTCATTAAAAAACATTTTTGAAGCTTTTCCACAACTTTATCGCTGATCTATTTGCTGTGTTTCTTGATCTTCACAATGCTATTTTTCGAATCCATAATTAATAAATAAACTTCCATAAGGAGAGTTTTAATAAAGGGATGTGAGAAACCAAGAGTTTAACTCACATCTACTCCTAACTGATGGTCACAGCCAGAGGAGGATAAGGCATCTAAAATAGTGCTCAAGTAAGAGTAACACTACTTCATCACATTTTTACTCAAGTAATAGTGTTAAGTTGCCATCAATGAAGGTACTTAGCTTAGAATAAAAAAAAAAATATTTGGTATAAATTGTGATTAAAGTACTGAGTAGCTCATCATAACATCTGATATTTAAAATGATGGAATAAGACAGATCAAAATATAGAATTATATGCAAATTCTGATATTTTAAAGGCTGTAAAAATGTATTAAAACAAACAAAAATCAAGAAAAAACTGTTTTCAGTTTATTTAATTTGAAAAATAACTTTAAATGTATACAGACAACAATGCACACACTCCTACATTAATGCACTGTGAGCAAGAAAGGAGCCGAGAGAAGAGAACTCTAATATCTGACCCTTAATTGATTTTACAACAACTCACTTGATATTTTTTAAAATAAAACACCTTCATCAATATTTTCCAATCACTCCTGTGACCTCCAGTCTCTAACATTGTGGTTTTTATGTGTTTTTCTAACGCTGTCGTTTGTTTTATTGCTATGGTCCCTTCCATGATTTTTATTTTTTTAAATCTATTTATTCTTTTTGAGTTTTTCACGACACAAGTAACTCGTTTTTTTTTCTTTTTTTTTTTTTTTCAGACAGTAGGCTGACAGAAAAGGAGGATTTTTATTTTTTAACCTGGATTTTTTTTTAAAAACATTGGTTCCTCTCAGATTATTGTGACATTTTATTCTATTTTTTTACGTTTTTGGATGCTTACAATTCTATTTCAGAGCAATTTTCTTCTTTCATGTAAATCATAACAATAATCATGTATCTATGTAAATCAGTTTGACCTCTAAATATCATGGTAGGCTCAAGTAAACTTGTGGACACTCATTTTCACATAAACATTAAGTCTTTGTCTGGAGCACTTTTTAAAAAAAAAGAAACTTTTGTTTATTGGTGAATTTACTCACGATGGATGGAGTGATATTAAGTAAAAAGTATAGTGCAGTAAAAGTACTCCTAAAGATATAAGTTACTCTCGAAACTATAACAGAGTAAAAGTGACAAAAGTTACTTTCATACTCTCTGCTCATAGCCAAGAGTTTTCCAGGTATTACAATTTGTTAATTAATTTATTTGGAAGACTTTTACTGCATCTTATGTAAGCAGTGGTCAGTTTGAATCAAACTGCCTCATTTGCTGCAGAATAATTCAAATGTTTTACACAGTTTGCTGCCACCAGTGCAGCGCTTGCAAAAAAAAAAAAAAAAAAAAAAATCAATCTCAAGTGGTTAAATTTAAAGCACCTTAAAAATGAAATTTTGGTTCATTGTGAGGAATAAAAATCATTCAAAACTTGGTGATGAAGATAACCCCTGATTTACTCTTGAAAGATTGGAAATCATTCCTCATTTTATATTCATTTATGTTAAATAAAATAACTTCAGTTATGTTCAAAAAGTTCTTAAAACTCACGACATATACTGACCGGGGTTGTAGTTGGACACATCTCACACCAGAGGGCGCTGTTGTTCAATAAAGCAGAACTCTGGTCTGGATTAATTTATCCAAACTCTCATTCATATGTAAAGGTAAAAAAAAAACAACGTTTTTTATCATTTTCTTAATGAAATATAATTTTCTTCATTATATTTGAATAAAAACATTTATAATAAAACCTCAAACTGTACATTTAATAAGGCTAAATAACTATAAACTTACAGAAGCAGCATGAGACCTTAAGATGTAATTAAATGAAGATTAACAATTGTTTCTGTTCCTGATTCCCACTTACACGTAGATCACCAACAGCATGTCATCATAGACATAGACAAACTGATTAAATAAGTGTATAAAAATATATATATTTTTTCAAACATTAATCATTTTGGAGAAATTCACCCTCACTTATTTTAGCAGAGTCGTTCTAATTCTGGTCCATAGTGGAGTTTTGAAGCAAATACAGTTTGTTAAGGCCACATCCAATTTGAATTTAATTCTGTGCTTTGACTAGTTCATTCCTAATCATTCATTTTTTAATATTTTGTAGGCCTTCAAAAGATAACTTACTTAATGAGCTTTAGTTGAATGTGATAGACTAAGCATATTGTGAAAAAAGTTTGAATCTATGCTTCATTTATCCTGCATCCTAAAGAAGCAACAAAGCCTCAGAGTATCATACTGCAGCTCCTATATCTGTCTCTCAGTATGATGCTGTTTGGTTTTTAGTGCTTTGTTAGTTTTAAAGTTTTAGAAACCTCTGCTTCTCTCCATTAGCTCCACTAGTTGTCTTTTGAGAAATGAAAGTTCGGATCATTAAGATGTTTCAAGCCAACGTTAGACTGACCTTTGTGTTCTTGATCGTCAGCAGTGGTTTCCTCCTCAGGTTTTCTCCTTGGATACCATTGTTGCCCAGTCTTTTTGTTAGTGTTGAATCATGAACAGTGACCTTAACTGAGGAGAGAGAGCGAGGCCTGCAGAGCTTCAGATGTCGTTCTGGGTTTTTGTATCACAAACCACATAAAATCATCATCTTAGATGATGAAAAATGGGTATTTTTCACACCTGCAACATCAAAGAAAGCATAAAAACTGCACATTTTACTGCTTTATAGATCTGGTACCATCAACTGTGATTATGTTACAATAGAATGACGCTCAGTTATCTAATATCTGTACATTATAAAAACAATCTGAGGATGAAAACATAATGAATAAAAAATATCAAAGTGGTTCCATTGTGTTTCTTCCAATTATTAACTTGTTTCTGTGGTGCAAATCAATCAAGACGAGATCAGAAGTCTGGTGACGCTCATTCTCTTCCTATGGATTGTTATAGAGCTGTTATCTGTTGCTTTGGACAATTAAAAAATTATGACTTTTAAAACTGAATATGTAAAAAAATCAAAAATCTTTAACACAATGTGGTGATTTGTGTTAATGTATCACATTATCACCAGATAATCCATCAGATAAAGAAAAAAGCTCACAGAGAAGAAAGATGCTACTTGTATTTCATCCTAAAATGTAAAATATATTTTCTATCGACAACCCACAATCAAATGCATAGGAAACTCTTCGCTTAGAATTCTAAACTGGAACAATATCAGATTATTTCAGTGTTTATAAATTCACTCATGGTTCATTTACCATCATAAAGTTATTCAGATTATCACAGCAGAGTATCAAACACATCCTAATAGCTGATTGGTTAGAGGAAATCTCCTGGACCAATGGTCTCCTCTATAGTAGCACTAGCCCCGCCCACTAATTGTGGGTTATACTGAAAGACTATATGAAATAATAAAGTTATACTTCTTTTGGTAAATACATTTATTATAACTATTCCTAATACATTTATTTAAAGCTACACATTTCTGTAAAATCAATAAAAGGCGACTTTAGATATAGTTTGTCAGTTAAACAGTAGGTTTTTGGTAAACTATTCGTTATTTTAAATAAAATCAATGATCTACTTTGTTTTTTTTTCACTGAAACTAGAGAATAAAAAAAAGCTGAATTTGGAGCTTTTGTTTGATGAAAAGACATATTTTTATTCCTGCTGTGATAACCTAGTTGTCTTTTTTTTATTCATAAACATTTTTTGCTGGAAAAATAAATATATTTTTTCATATTTATTAAGTTTACCGTTTTTATTGACTAATCTAAGCTACTATTTAGGTAACGTTAATTCTGTTTGTACTGAATTCTGGCTCTTTAGTGCAGTTCACTACAGTGTTCATCTTTCTCTATAATAAAAATAACCAAAAAAATGTTTAAGTGAAACAAACTAAATACTGTATTTGCTTTACTAAATATATTATTCATCAAGAGTTGTATTTTTTTTTTTAATTGAAGTTATGTTTATGAACCCTTTTTAAAATATGACTATTCTTGTGACACGTTGGGGCCTCCATACTACAATTCTAAGAAACAACTGTTTATATTTCTTTTTAAAAAACTGATAGTATTTACATCATTACTTATAATAGGAAAACATGAAACAGGAAGATTGGATTTCTATAGGGAAAGTGAGACAATAGAACATGTTATGTATATTTGTAGGAAATATTACAGACAAAGACTTGAATTGTTGAAGAGTCAGAAACAGGAAAAGGAAACAAACATTTTTTTAAAAGATTATTTTGACATGAGTTATACATTTTTGTTTCGTTACTCGTGGGTCACTGGTTTGGGAAGAAGAATATAGAAAAGGAAATTATTATTTTTTTATTTATTAGCTTGTTAGTCTTGGTTCGCACTCCTTACTGGTTGGTGGCGGTAATGCACCAAAATGTTGCTTGCCAACCGCCATTAAAACCAAACAGGAAGAAGAAGAAGATAGTATTTACATATATATTTAATCAAACTGTTTATTTTGATTCGGAATAAAATGGATTTATATTTCAAACCATTTAGTAAGATTTAACACTTAAGTAAATAACATTGTAAAAAAAAAAGACAGAAAATATGCTTTATCATTTGATTAACTAAATATATCCTTGATGATCAAATTGTGTCACAACGGGGCTTCCAACGGTGGCCGAGCAGGTAACGTCAAAAGCACAGTCAGACATCCTGAGGGGAAAATAGTGTTTTTCCTGAACCTCCACCACCAGCAGACACAGACAACCCGCAGTTTCCATTCACAATATTGACAACCCGCCCCCCCCCAACAGCAGATGCTGTGACGAGGCGCCATGATGATGATGATGATGATGAGCTGGGATTTAGCCTGCAGCAGCCTACAAAGATCGTGCAACACGGGAAGATGAGCCGCTGAGCAGAAAATAATCATGGCGGAATTGTAGCTTTAAAACAAATACATAAAAAGTAGCTGCTGACACACAGTGGGAGTCAAACACTTATATTATCCATTACTTGTTGAGTTTTTATCTCATTAAACCACAGTTACACTTATAGGGAACATTATTTTTAATATATTTACATAGTTTCCACATCCGTGAAAAAAAGAACTGCTATTGCCGTATATTTTTTCAGTGCACTTAGCAGCGCATTAAGCAAATCACAAGAGCACCCCCAATTTGGATATAGTGTTGGATTAGGGTTCCTGTTTTATTACACTCTTTGTTTAAAGAGTATTCAATTAGCAAACTAAAAATACTGTTTTTAAACAGACATTCGGTTCTTTTGCAGCAAATCACAGATACAAGCGCCTCTGTTGGTTCTCCATTGATTGAGACCGAGATCAAGCACAAAAAACGGAGACCAGGCTCCCAGGCCTTTGGAGTATCTGATACACAAAGATGGATTAAAAAAAACACAAACCCAGTCTGCCTTTTTGAAGCTGACTAACATTAATTAAAAAAAAAAACTGAGATCTGGATCCCTTCAAAGAGTCGTAAATCTCATCTTTAAAAGCAACGTGAGACATATTCAGTAAATTAAGCTTTTATTGGAAGCTTTTCTTCAGATTTGAAAGCCTGAATTATCTTTACTTAATCCTTAGTTCCTTTCTGGCCTTTCTGGTAATGCAAATTTGATTTAACAAGAAAGAATATTAGAATATTTTACAATGAAAAAGAAAAACCATATTGATGCTTCATATTAATGCAAGTCGGTTTAAAAATCAAAGCAAATGTAGGAACACTTAACTAGATAAGTAAGAAATGTATGGATAGATGAAGCTAAGCAACTGTGTATTTTGGATTATCTTGCTAGGAAATAAGGAGGCCTAAAAACTAGAATCTAGAAGAATTCTGGACATTTTTGACCCACTTTTAGCTTTTATCAAAACATTATTTGTGTCTCTTGTAGCCATCGTAAAAACCCATGAAAATTAGGCTATGGCTGCTGATTTCCCACAATCCAGTGCGGCGTTCCAGAAGGAGCGGTCCGCTAAGCTGTCTCCTCCTGAGGACGATCTCTGGCTGCCTGACTGTGCAAAGACGGCAAGAGGCTATAGACCGGCGGGGGAGGCAGGCGGTGCAAAGGAAAGGAAAAGACAGGAGAGGGGGACACACAGGCACTGTCCCGTATTTGGAATAAGCAGGACCACGATACAGTCTGTCTTTTTTTTCACCCATTTTTTGTTTTTCATTTTTTATTATTTAACGTGAAACGAGTTTCTCTGCAACCCTCAACAAAAAAGAGCCTCATTTTAACCGAGAGACGACTGGAAACTCCCGAACTAACTGCAGACAAACTAAAGAGAGATTTAGTTTCTGGACGAATAGTGGGATTTAAAGAACATAACTGCCATCAGTGAGTTTGAGAAAGGAAAAAAAAAAACAGTTGGAGAGAAGCAGAGCTGTAACAGAAAGACTGGATCTCAGTGTTTCCTGTGGGTCATTTCGGGAAAAAAAGCAGCAGTAGCCGGGGGAAAATGGCATTTAGAGGCGAAGAAAAGTAGCGTTAGCTCCAGAGCTAAGCTAGCAGCGGGCTGTTCACTAAGCCTGTGTCGCCCTTTCATTCCCGGAGCAGAGGAGGGGCTCCGCGGCTCTGTAGCACTGCGGATCTGCCGTTGCGTTTAGGGGCTCGCTGGAAGAATGGAGAAACCCAAACCTTTGATTCGGCATCAGCTAAAAGGACACTGCTGAGACCTTAGAAGAAACGAACCGATTTGAACATAAGACTGTTTCCCAGAGGAGACGAGCTGCAGGAATCCACCGGCCTGGGGCAGCCTCGGACTAGCCTACTTGTTTTCTTATGCGCCTCAGAGGGGAGACAGGGGTTAAAATGGGGGAATCGTTTACATCTCACCCACCGTATGGATACTGGATCTGTACTGGGAGATCATGAAAGGCTCGCTTTTGGACGCAGGAAGGTCTCCGGTGTGTCCTCAACGCAAACTTTGATTCTTTTCAACACATCCTCAAGGTGAGAGAACTTCTCTCCAGGCCCATCTGCGCCAACTAACAGGACCAAGAGGCATTTTCTCCTCCTTTTCCTCCAGTTTTTTAATCATTATTTTTTTTTTTTATTCGCCACTTGATTGCCTTGTGAAGCTACTAACAAGGCCTGAGTAAACATGTCGGGAGAGGTGCGTTTGAAGAAGCTGGAGAAGCTGGTCCTGGATGGGCCAGCTCAGTCTAATGGCCAGTGTCTGAGTGTGGAAACGCTGCTGGATATACTGGTGTGCCTGTATGATGAGTGCAACAACTCCCCAATCAGGAGGGAGAAGAACATCCTGGAGTTTTTGGACTGGGGTGAGTGTTTTTTAAACTTATTGTGTGCAGCACAGCCTCCCTGACTCTGAGGGAAGATAATAGCAATGTTGGTGGTGCAGTGGCCCTCCCTTCACCATCACATTCCTTTTATAGTAGTAGTAAGGACTCACTTGGCATCTTCTCTCTCTTTTTGCTGCGAGGCCTCTGTGTTCTTGTGTAATCAAAAGTTTTTAGAAGGCTTGGCAAGTCACAACACATAGCAAGCTGTCAGGATTACAGGAGCAAACTTTAAATGGAGGTGAAGAAAAGCATTTAAAGAGGGTTCATCTGAATCCAGAGATGACTTGATGGGTTTTTCCTCCTTTTCCATGTAGGAATACACCGATTATAAATGCTACCATATTCTTTCCTAGAGATATTTATATCCTGCTTCAAAAATTATGAGGTTATTAATAACTTGATTGGGAAATGTCAGTTTTTATGCCCTGAATTCATAGAAAATACAAACTTTTGGTGCTTTATTGCTGCTTCTCCTCTGCACCGAGGTCATTGATTTACATTAATAAAAGATCTTTCCTTGCTTTCCTTTCCTACACTGCAAAAAAAAAGGAGATTTTTCTTAAAATCAGTGCGTTTTCTCTTGTTTTGAGCAGGCAAGTATGGAAAGTTGCAAATGGAATAAGGCGATTTATGCTTAAAATAGGAAAAAAAATAATTCCTTGATGTTATTTCAAGCACAAAATATCTAATTATTTTATCCTAAGGGCAAAAATACTCATTTTATTGGGAGATGAACCTATTTAACTGCTCCAAATACCCTGATTTTAGGAAGATTTGTGTAGCTGCAAAGAAGGTATTTGTCTGAAATGAATAGTAGAGACCTGTTCTCTATTTTAGGGCATAAATGGTTTTAAAACTGGTTTAATGTCCTCTTAATAAATGTTGCTGTGCACTACCAGTCAGCTGTCTGAAATAAAGTCGCTACACTTTTATCCCTCTCAGTTAAATTACATCTATTTTTTTTTCTTTGAAAAGTAACCAGAATGAATCCGAATGACAAGAATATCCACATAAATATTGTTCCTTTTTAATAAATAACTTGTATTAATTGGTTACTGAAGCTGATTTGATTCCTACATACGAAGAAAACAAAAGCTGACAGCTGCTTCCTGTGTGGTTTTTGGTGAACCTTGATCATTTTATTTTTGTTTATTTTTGAGGTTTTTTTTTTGACTATCTCGCTGGATAGCGGCGTCAAACTTTAGGGAAGAAGTAAAAAGCCACGAGGCAGAAGGGCCACACACACAAACAATGCGCACTCTTGTGTATTTAAACATGTGTGTGTGACTTTGGGGTTTGGTTTGTGCATGAAGCTGGAATGTGAACAACTCACCTTTTTTTTTTTTTTTTCTTTTTTTTATTATCTAGTGCAGAGGCCCAGCTCGCTGCCAGAGCTTGTCTCTCTACCTCTCTCTTTTTTTTCTCTTCTTCTTAACCTTTTTTTTTTTTTTAAAAGAAGTGCAGCGGTACAGGAGCAGATTGTTCCCTTCACAGGCAGAAACATGAATCAAGGCAGATTAATAATACAGGAGGCATTAAGAAACACGTGCATCACGGAAAGCTACGGGTTGTTGCGGCGTATTTTTGCTGGCGTCCTTTTTGAAGGGGGCTGCATTGCAGGAATGGTTAAAACAGGCAGCAACAGGCTCCGTTTGGTTCAGCCAATCCCAGAATTGGATTGCAGCTGTAGAGTTAGTCTGCCATCTGGACGAGCCGGGCTGAAATGTTTGGTTTTGTGTCTGTAGGAGTCCAGAAAACCGCCTTATTTTGAATCTAAAGCTAAAAGGTGACATGGATCCGTGTCCCTTTGATTTGGCTCCTGGTCGCTGGTTCTCAGCTGATCGCCGCCAACAATGCCAGCCCCCCCCCTTACACGCGGTGCCAACTGGTGACTTCATCCTGACATTTTCCTGTGTTGACACCAGAAACTCTTGACTTCTCCCACCCAGACACAACACAGGACGCCGCGACGTGTCCGAGCTGTCAAAGCTCCCATGTCACTGCTGCTTGTTTTCTGCTCTTTAGGGGAAGTTAATGAGTCTCTTTACAGCGTTGTTGTGGTTTCTAATGAAGTTTTAAGGCTAATTAATGCTCCAATAAACTTTAGTAAGTTTTTTTTTTTATCGGATCAGGTGCACAAAGATTAGAGCCACTAACTTCTCTTGTTTGGGTCAGACTGCTTTTTATAGGCCTTTGTAGTTTTGCCATTAAGGAGAAACCCGATGCACCTTAGATACGTACTTTCTTGTTCAAAGTTCGTTGTTGTAGAACTTTAGTTGCTTAAATAAATTCTTTTTTATTCTTCTATGTATGAATCTTTGGCCGTTTCTCAATATACGTACTTCTGCGTTCTCGTGTGCTCGTGAAACGTCATCAGCCTCGGCCCGAGTACTGTTCCAGTTCACAAAAGCGAGAACGAAGGAAATCCCTGGATGTTGTTCTCGCTCCTCCCTCTTTACCCAGCATGCAGAGGAGAGTTGTTGCGTTCTAAGGCTGGCAGTTTTCCCAGCATGCACCGCGGCAGCAGCAGCTTCCGGAGCTGTGCTAACAGGGCTCAGAGTATTAAGCTAAAAGTTAATTTTTCTTTTGCCGTTGTTCCACAAAAGTACGTTTTAAGATCATTCGAGGTGAGAATATTATACATCTGAGCTTCACTATGTGGCCCATTTACTGATTTAGTGCGTAGGTTTTAAAAAAGTTCCGATGTTGAGAGAACCATAGCGACCAGTGGAGCTCCGATGCTACCCGCAGCCATAGCTGATGTTAGCCCGTCTGCAGCAGCCATGGCTAACGTTAGCCCGTCTGCAGCAGCCATGGCTAACGTTAGCCCGTCTGCAGCAGCCATGGCTAACGTTAGGCCATCTGCTGCAGCCCTCTCAGCATAGCTTTGCGTGAAGTACCGGTGGCTCTGATGGTGGGTTTCTTTTTTTTTTCTTTTTTTTTATTCGGCAAAAGGTCAATTTTATTTGTGTTTATCTGTGTGTGTTGATCATCATTCCTCAAATAAATGAAACAAATGTATTATTATCTAGAGACTACTAACAATAGTAGTTTAAATGCAGCTCCAGACAAGCTTTTAATGCGGTGACGTCACGAGTACGCTTCGATTCCAATTACAGATCTGTCCTGCGTGCTCGTGTTCTCCCCGAGTTTAGACTTTTGGCGTTCTTCTGAAGAACATACTTGGCGAGAAGACGAGTCCGTACCTGCGTTCTTGAGTATTGAAAAACACCCTTTGCTTCAGTTGCAACTCTTACTTCCTTTCTGTGTTGCAATAAAACTCCCTTTAAGCGCATTATCGCCACCTAAAGGTTGGAGTGATTAAGTTAGCATCTTATTCTTGTTGAAATAGACGGTTTAGGTTTTGACCTAAGTATTAGCTTAATTTGAGGTATGTTAAAATCTCACTTATGTATCTTGAGGAGGTCAGGTGGGTCCATGCTGCCCCAAAGTGGTGTTAGAGGTCTAGCACCCCTAGTGGCTAAGATTGTACCAGAATTTAGAGTCTCTTCTGTCTAGAAATGTTGTTTTTTTTTCTATTTAAATCCCATTTATTGTCCAGCTTTAACTATAAAAGAAACAGGTTAGCATCAGCTAACTTTAGCCAGGATTAGAAGCGGAGTCTAATGTCTCTGCAGCACAACCCTCACCTTTGGAAAGCTTTTTATGGTTCACGTTTCTGTAGTTTCTGAAATGTTCATCATGTCAGAACTTATCTTAAAAATGTGTTTCCATTACGGGTGTCGAGATACAACAGTTTTATTTCCGATACTGATGTTTGAGTATTGACTGGTACCGATATTGACCCGATACGATATCAACATTAGTCATTCATACTTTTACTGCTCATTTTATAGCGTGAAACAAATGGAAACAGATTAATCCTGTGATTTTACTCAAACTAAGAACGATGCTTAACATCAGGAGAATAAGTGTTTGAGATTCATAAACTTTAAACAGAAGCTGACAGAACTGAAGCGTTTCTATGAGCTTTCTAATATTGGAGATTTTAGAGGCATATTTTTTTTTTTTGTGGTTAATATGGGACTAATTTCTCAATATCAATACCGGTTGAACAGGCCCCGGTTTCCATCTCCTTTTAAATGCATTTATGTTTTTTTTTAAAAAGTCAAGAACCACCTCAGGCTGGTGTAAAAACATTTGTGTTTTTCAAATTTAGTACGTTAATTTGACCGTTTCCATCAAGTTCTTCTAAGCAAGAAGATGAGCTTTCATTTTTTTCCTTCTCTATCAGTCTAATGCTGTCCTGAAACGATCCCTTACAGCTGGGTCACAGTGTTTGGGTCTAAAAGTGTCTTTTTATTTCTTTTCTTTTCTCGCTCAGATGGTTTGTCTCCAGTAATCAGTAGAAGGAAGAGATTTGCTTTTAGTCAAGCCACTGCTTTAAAACAAACTTTGATTTATATAAGCCTTGCATTAAAAAAAATAGAATCCCAGTGTCATGTTTTAGGTTATATTTATATTGTTTTTCTTTGCTGAATCAGAAGCAATGGGAGTAAATCCTTAGACCCTAATGGAGGAAGCTTTCCATCATTTTCAGAAGGAAACCGTATCGCTCTCCGTCCTGCGATGAGTCTCCCCCGATCAGCAGACCGCACCTTTCTTTCACAGCCAGCAACATAATTAGGATAGAATTAGGGTCAAGTCCTGTCTTGTCCTTTTTAAAGGAAAAAAAAAGAGAGAAAGAAAGGTCTGAAAGTGTCGCCACTCCCACTGTGTTTTTTTTCTTCAGTGGAGGAACACCCAGCCACAGGGTCAAAGGGAAAACATGCACACCTGTTACATGTGTAACATGTATTCGGACCGCTCTGGCCTCATTCTAGGAAGCGCCGTCTGTCTGTGCTTTATGGACACAAAGCTCAGCGAGCTGTAATCCTACATGGAGGAAAATGGTTCAAGATGGAGCTGATATGAAACCTTAGACCTCAGCAACCAAGAGGTCCAACCTCCTGGTAGCCGCGCCTGTATGTGTTTTTACAACCACACGGATGCGACAAAGGTGGAAGCCATGCCCCCCCTTTCTTCCTGCAAATCTTTAAAAGCCAAAGAAGATAAACATTTTTATTGGGTTTGCTTCCCTTCCTTGTTTCTGTTTCAACCTTTTTTTAGCTTGAATATAGACCCCTAAATAACCATCAGGAGGATCCTGCTTCTTCTGCGTCTAACAGTTCCACCATTTTGGACTATTGACTGATTTTCTGTTAAAAAAAAAAATCAAACAAAAATTTTTTTTTTATTTTTTTTTTTTCAGAAAACAGGCTGACAGATAATGACGCTTTCACTTTGATATGGATTCATTCCTTAAAAAGTTGCGTAACCTCAACCTGGAAATTGATATTGTTGCATAAAACTGAATCTAGTTTGAGCTCTGTACCAGAAAAGGCATTCTTGTGTTGGTTTTTTGCGGCCATCTTTGGGAGGCAGCAGCGGTGCCAACCAGGGGGAGGCCGCCTGACCTTTTCCCAGTCCTCATTCGGCGTTAGCCCACAGTGACCAGCTGTTGAGCTGCAGCTGATGCGTGCTCCACCCTGCGAGGCTTTTATTGGCAGCACGCCCTCACACTCATGGGAGAAGCTCACTAACACGCATTATTGTGGCTTTGCCTTACTAGGCTATCTCCTGGAGTTCCTCCCTCTTCTTCCCGTTACTAAACAGACCAGATGAGCTGCTTCCACATCAGTAAACTTTCACTATGTTCGTTTGAAGAAAGTATTTCTGTGTCACCAGGTTTTAAGAACAGTTTAGCCTATCAGCTATGCGAACAAACATGGGTCCAGGTTAGCTTCAAGCGACTGGAAGCTAGTTAGCCAGATGTGTTGAAACAGGGTGTTGTTCAAGAGAAGCAGCTCAGGTGCCTTTCTGCCTGTGGGGGATAGTTTTACTGGTTCTGCTCAAGGTGGAAACTGATCAGTCATCACAGTCGGATGGCCTGGAGTGGAAATACCACAACTTAATATTTATTATATGTTAAACACTAATTGATTTGTATATTTAACCTAAAAAGCAAAATAACCTTTTTCATACAGTTGGGGAAAAACAAAAAAGAAACAAAGCCATGTTTGGTATCTTTTGTTTTATAGGCCTTAGAAATTTACGCCCCTAAAGAAACAGTGAATAAGGATCAGGAAAAGACGTAACGTTGCGTTTCTGAGTAAAAAAGCTGCTGTGGCAGCTCTGAGATGAGTTAAGGCTACTTGAATCTGTTTTCTACATGGAAATAAGACAACTTGAAGGTTGCTGAACAGCGTTGGCCAGCATTTTACACTATTCCAGTATTCAGGTTAACTCTAGGGGGCAGTGTAGGACACAGACTGCAATCTTACAACACGGCTTGCAGAAAAAGAAAACTGTTGTTTCTCAAAGTGAAAAAGATTTCTATCCAAGATGGGTTCTGTGTTGATTTCAGCGTTTCTTTTTCTTCTATCAGCATCAATCTGCATTCAGCAGCCATGCCTTGAGACCTTCCATTGCCGCTCCCTCCATTTGCCTCCATTATTAATGTTTTGTTTGATTTGTTAATGTTTAAATTAGGACTTGTGTAACATTTGCTAATATTGTGTGAAGCAACACTGGCTTCAAGAATCAGCCTCAAAAATATCGGCAGCACATATCCGGGATCGGAAAAAAAAATCAAAAAGAAATAATGAAAGGCATGGAAGATATTTTTTTAAATGGAAAAATTCACGTTTTTTTCAGTCTCAACATCGAATGTTTTCTCAACTGAATCACAGATCCTAGTTAAGTAAGCGTTCAAATAAATGGAACATAAATAACACAAAGATGACAACAATTTGACAATAATTTAAGGTCGTCTGGATGGATATTTGCACGTTAAAAGAATAAGACGTCATAGATGCAAAAAGCACTTGTCACTTCTCTATAACAGGCTAAATTAGCACCTTAATCAGTATTGATACTTTTCAGAGTATTGATATTTTTGATAAACCTAATAGATATTTATAATTTGTAAAACTTCATCGAGAGGAGCTGCTGCTCATCCGCCATGTTTTTCTGGGTGGATCCTACCACACCGGTACAAATCGTCCTAAGTGCGCGGTGTTGAAAATTATTCCGCATGGACCAAAATGTCAACCAACATATATAGTAAAGAACTATTCAAATCAAATTATTATTGTATACAGTTGATAGCCAGAAGTCTAACTCCTCCTGGCCAGTGGGTGGCGCCCTCCTGCTCGCCTGCTCATGTTCTGTACTGCTTGGAAACAGGCTGTCAGGTTCGCTAATGCTAGGCAAACAGTTTACCAACCTGTGGCTTCGTGGCTCAAAATCGTGACTCTTTTTCTGCCTCGTTTTGTTTGTTGCTAGGTGAGCGCGTTGGCGTAGTGGTTAAGCGTGCGGCCATGTATGGAGGCCTTGGTTCTCGACGCGGCCGTTGCTAGTTTGAATCCCAGCCAGTCGACCTTAGCCGCTCTCTCTACACCCCTTTCCTCTCTGTCTACTTTAAAAAAATAATATAAAATAAATAGATTAAAAAAATGTAACGCTAGGAAGAAGCCCTTTCTCTGCCCGATCACGGAGTGGCTAACGTCTGAGCTCCGTCTCATGGGACTCCAACCTGCTCTTCCTGTTGGTGCCAAATCTTTTCTTCTGCTATCGTAAATGTATAAAACAACTAGTTTTCTGTAAGATTAATGCTTTTATTCTGCACAGCTCTACACATAGTATCTGATAAAAGCGTAGCTGTGACCTTTAACTTTGAGGTGGAGGGATGCTGGAATCGATGACCATCTCTAATCCTCCGTCTTCTTTCTGGTTCTGGACACCAGGACGTCCTCGCTCTCCTCTCCGGCCGTCTTCCTGACACACACAGAGAACAGGAAGGAACCACAAGGACTCTGAGCTAGCTGGGACCAAACCGGCACATGATGTCATACGAGGAAGTGGTGGTGGGGGTGCAGCTGGATCTCATTGTGTCATTGTGTACTCTACAGCTCACTCATATCCAGTGTTTGCAGCGTTGTGGGGACTGAACAAGGTCGTTGGGCTGTTTGTTTCCTCGCTGGTGGATTCCCAGATCACACCAGCCCGCAGATGCTGGTCTGTCACTGTTTCTCACAAACAAACGGCTTCTTCCATCCTCTGAGGACTCGCAGGCACAGCAGAGCCATCCTCTCCTCACAGCGTTTAGTGATTTAAGAGGGAAAGTCCTACACTAAAGGATGTTACAGTCTCCTTCTCCTTTTACTAATTGTCCAAATGTCATTTTAAATTTACTCCACATGAGCCTCAAGAGGTTTTTTTTTCTTGCTGCTAATTAAATGACAGAGTTAGCTCAGTGATGTGAAGGACCTGTTAACAAGCAAGGCTTTTATCTCTATTTCTCAAACCGTGATGGTTTGGTAATCACTGCTGTCCACGCAGCCGACATCCAGAAGCTTCAGCATCAAAGTATCCACAGCTGGCCTTTCAACCCCCCCCCTGTCGGGGAGCTTTGTTGGCACATTAATGGCTGCTGCTAATTGTGATGCGTCATCAGAAAGCAGCACGGGCAGAGTGGGCTTCCTTCCTGCGTCTCCCATAGGAGCGGGTCATTAGCCCGCCTCTCAGGGCCCCTGAGGTCTCCCATCTTTACCTTTGCTGCTCCTCATCCTCTCGTCTGGTCGGTTATTCCCCCAGCAGCCAGAGCCGTCTGTGAAGGACAATATGTCTGCCTGGTTCTGCTGTGGTGGTTCTTCTCATTTAGCAACAAATTCATCTGGGCCACAGACGGTCTCATTGTGCCCTTTGTTGTTGTTCATGAGTGAATCGGAGATGCTGAACATTTTCAGCCATTTAGCTGATTTGCTCCAGCAGCCAGCTGGCAAAGATCTTTAGCTCCATAGTTTTGTCTCCGTCCACAGCCTTAGAAAGGCGGGCTGTGCGTCAGCGACGTGCTGCCAGCGCCGTTATTCAGTGACACCAGAGGACGTCTAAAACAAACATTCATTCATAAAACATCAGCGGTTCCAGAATATTCTTTTCCAGTAGGAGGAGCGTTTTGTGTTCATCAGTTGATCCTTTTTTTTAATTGTTGTTTTTTGTGTTTTGTTTCCTTCATTCCTTCCAGTTGCAGATGGAAAAAAAAGCCCTTAAGTTAAAATCCTGCTCCGTGCCATAAAATCTGGGGATTAGCATCACTTGCGCTACTATGCTAACATAGATTAGCCTTTTATGCACTTTGTTCAAGTCAAAATCCTGATGCTTTTATTAAACTCTGTCCATTTTAATTTAATGTTGGGGATAAATAGGATGTTGATTTGATTTAAAAATAAAAGTGTTGACATTTCTGCTCACTCCTCAGATATTGTTTTACTTCAAATAACCTTTCGGCTGTTTTTCCTGCTATAAAACACACATTATTTCAGTCTGTCCCTATCACGAGGTACATTTAGGCTCACTACCTGTAAACTGTAGTATTTTACGTACTGCTCTTTAATTCTAACCTCTGCTGGTCGGATACAGAGGAATCTGACTCTAATCACATCATAGCATCATGTCAGTAGGGCTGCAACTATTATTCTGCTAATCGATTCATCTGTTGATTATTTTCTCGATCAATAATCGGATGGCAAAAGGTCCCTGAAAGAAGATTTTATACAGAATTAAACCAGGTGAAAGTAAAACCTTTCCTGGATACATTGACGGACAAAGAAGTTTGTTTTAATCTTCAGTACAAAGTATTTGTATATTTTTCTACCATTTTAGTGTAAATTCTTCTCTGTCGGCCAAAGGTGTGTTTTAGAGTCTCTATTCTCCAGTTACTGAATTAGTTCAGCATTATTTCAGTAAACGATGAATGTTTCAGTCCTACTTGTTGGGTTGTTCAGCTGGCCGGCTAACGTTCTGTCCTTTGCTATGTTTTATTTATGGGGATTTTGTTCTTTCCTTGCTGCACCATCTGTGCTTCGGTCATGAGGCCTTGATCATCTTTCACTTGCTGCTGTGTTTGACTTGTGTTGCATTCGATAAACTCACTCTGACCCACGTTGTGTGAAGAAAATGGAACAAACAGCAGCGATTCAAAGGCTCTCAATGCGAAGGTGGATGTTTATTTAATCTGTGTTCGTACTGTTGGGGAAATCCAAAATATTTCTTTTATCAGACTTTTTTTTTGTGTGTGTGGTTCAGAAAAAGCCAGGAGGAGCCTGGGACTTCTAAGCGTGGCGGCTGTTTGTCCCTCTAGACTTGCCGTAGCCTGTGTGCTGTCCTGGGCTGCTCTGAGCGCTGCGCTCGGCTTGGTGCGGAACAAAGTGCTGACTCAGGCCCCAGCCTCTCCACAGGCTGTGGAATCTGGAGCAGAGGTGCAATGTTAGGGAGGAGAGCAGCTGTTTGGATGAGGTCTGCCTCTTTGTCCTCCAGCCTTCATTCTCTCTGCTTTCCTCCTCTAACTCGCCCCAAATCTCCTTGAGGTTAAATTATTCTCGATTCCCCTCTCTTCCAGCCCTCTTCCTTTATTTCCTCTGTTTGCTCTCCTTTCTCCCACCTCCCCCTCCCTGCCCTTCGTCGCTCCTCTGCCCTCCCTCCTCCCTTTCAGTCTCTCAGACTGCTGCATCCCAGCGCGGCCCGGAGATGGAGAATGCTCGGTTGCAGTTTTCTGGGTTGATATGGAATACATGAAGGAAACACTGAGCACACCTGGTGACCCTGCAGAGCTGAGCTGCAAGGCGTACAGGACACATCTCCCCACATGCTACCTCATGTTGCAGAGACCTCAAGGGTCTTTTTACACCTACTAAAACGCATCAATATTTGACCTTTAGAGTGAATGATCAGCAACAACGATGATCCTATTTTTGGCGGTGATGTTGCACGGATGCAGCTCTTTGCTGTGTTCTGTCTTTATTTTATTTATGGGAATTCTCCCATCAGGCTGCAGATGAACTCCTGCATGGATGACCATGAAAACTGTGACGTTTTAGCAGGAAATGTACTGATTAATTTCTGTTAAACCAAAGCAGCAGTGCTGCCATGTGCCTTTAGTTTTGCCCCCACATCCTCCACTGCATTGCACACAGTAGACGTCTACAGATACAGTTTTCTTTGAGGCTGATACCAATTATTTTGCCTCCAGTCTAACCGATTCCTGATAGATGCTGCTGATTGTTTTTGGTTGATTGGTAGAGCTGATACTGCTGCTCCTTCCTCCATTTACATGATTGAAAAGGACTCGATAAGACATCATTTTCCTTGTATTCCTCAGACCTGAACACAATAAATGACTCTCTTCAGGTTGTATTTGTGATAAGAATGTGACTAAAAGTACACAGAAGTGGATGTTCTTGTAACGTCAGGAATGTTAAACCTTTAAACATGTATTTATACATTTGTACTTTCTGTCCCTTGAATGAGGAAAAACTGGTACCTCCAGTATAACTTTATCTCTAAATCTCACTAAAATATGCTCATTCTCAGTGTTTATTGTTTGCTTTCAGATTTGGTTTCAGCTGAAGATGTTTCGGAAGGAAGCGATATTTAAACTGTAATACGCACCAATCAAAGATGGAGCCTTAATTTGACACGAATTGAAGCTGCAGAGACATTTCTGCATTCTGTGGCTTGTTTATACCGCGTCCACTGAAGGTTAGAGCGCTAATGGGACTAATTAGAGTGGGAGTGTTGGAGCAGAGATGAGGATAAATAGAAATAGTTGGAGTAGATTTGGGGAGGCCGCAGGTTTGGCTTCGATCTGCTGAGGTAGACGGCAGCTCTAAAGCTACGCTGACCTTGGCTGCTGTAGTCATTTGATTCAGTCTATATTTAGGCCTCTGCTACAGCATATACCTCCCTTGCTTTATGTCTATGCTCTCTTGCACTTGCTGTTCTGACCTTCCTTAGTGTTTTTTTTCTGGCTGCAAAGCATGACTCGAATCATGTCAGCCGACCAAGCGGCTCGCCTGCTCCATTCATCCGGTTTTCCACCTGAATGGCGGCCTTTCACGACGGTGGGCCTCACGTGCCGCTGATCTAATCGTGTTCTCAGCTGATGGCTGTCCTGCTGGATTCTCAGACGGAGCACAACCTCACCAGCATGGCTCCTTATCAGCTCGCTTTCATTCAGCGGTTTCCCTCCATCTGTGGGTTGTAGTGGAAAGTGGAGAAGAGTGAATTTGTGATTGCAGTAAAACCGGTGGATGTTTTAAGGACTGCTCCGTGTATTTGAAGTGACGCTGTGCTGCAGTTTGACTTCCTGTTTCCGTGTCCCGTCTCTCCTCGGGGATCTCTATAGGAAATCCTCTGACTGTTGTTTGCAGATGTTTTCCACCTCTGTTTAGATAGTGTTGCATCACGCTGCTTTCGCTCTCCATTAGCAGACACAACAATCTGCTGCTGAGTAAATCTTCTAACCCCCAAATTCAATTTCCTCCCCTTTAGGCTTTTCAGATTAGACCTAATAAGAGTGGAGGTGGCTTCATTTAGTCATTCACTTCCGGTTTGTTCACGAATTCCTGAAGGTTTCAATTTTAGGAAGAAAAACCGATTCTGTTCAAATATAAATATTTTTTTTCACTACAACAAAAAACATCTGTTTCCATTTTGACTTTTGCACATTGTCAGACTTGTTTTGTTTAGTTTGACACAGAGCTGGAAATCCACGCATTATTTCTAACTAATAAGACAGGAGTTTAGAAAATATTGGTGTAAGTGTGGAAAACGGGAGAAAAACTGCGATACTAGTCAGATTAACTTTAACGGTTCTAACCTCAGAACGATGCAATCCTTATTGCACTTTTTATTTTTCTCTGGTGATCACCTGAGCTGCATCTTTGGCTCTATGCTGTTTTATTTTTACACTTTCCTGTTCTTAGACTGTGCTTCGATTTTTCTTCATCTTTGCCATCATTTTCTGAAAAAGAAGTCGCTTTTCTTTGCATCTCACCTTTCATGCATTTAAATGGATCGTTTTTTTTTAGCAGTTTCCTCCTTGTCGTCACTTTTCATTAGCCTGTTGATTATTTCTATCTGTTATAAAGTCCACTTTGCGTTTATGCCCATAGATATATCCAACAATGAGGCCGTAGTATCACCTAAATAGAGACTTTAATAATAAGATCTAGATAACCACTGATGTCTGGTGCTACTCGACATCAGAAAGTGTGATTTCTCTACGTGTCTCACACCCTCGTCACAACAAGAAGCCGCCCTCTGCCCCCGTACCCTCCCACGCTGACTCAATCTACTTATCAAGGAGGTGATTAGCCTCCTAGCTGTTATCTAGGTGTCTGCCTGCTGTGGCGCGGCTGCTGTTTGTTCTCACAGCTTACAGCGTTGGGCCTCAGTTTCTGGATGAGGCCTAAATGGATAAAGGTTGAGCCTTCCTGCATGGATAACTCCCACATAGAGGCTTAAATGATTTAAGACGAAAAAGCAGGGATGCTGAACCGCAATGGATACGACTTTAAACGGTCAAATTAAATTATATTTTCAAATAATGATATAGCAGGAATAGCTTTTGTTTGCAACATCAACACAAGTTTATTTTCATTCCCTTTTAATCTCCAGAATACGACCTGTTATGCACGTTCATGTGGATTTAGCTTTAGCAACATTAGCAGTTTGTCATTAATTTGAAATCCTTTCCCACTATCTTAAAAAATAAGTACAAAGTTACACGAGCACAAAAGTCCGTGATTGTTGGAACAAACACTGTTTTTAACATAAAGTCAGATTTTTAGATTTTTATTATTATTATTTATTTATTTCAAATGGGACAAAATAATATAAACCATATTACATCTATTTACATATTGCAGCAGTAACAAAAAGAAAGTATATTAATAACTAAATAAAACATTTTGTAAACCAATTTAAATCACAATAGTTTATCCAGTTCTGTTCCCATTATACAAGTTCTTAAATTAATGCATATGTATGCTCAGAGGTATGCATGTATGGTAAAATAATGACACCTTTGGAAATAAAAACTGCCAGACAGCTCCTGGATAAAGCTCATGTCTCTTTGGCGAACAGTTGATCACAGTACTGACGGTTTGTATTTGAAGGCGTCCTCTTTAAAAATGTCCTGATGGTGGAAGCTCTTTTATCACCTTTGCCTTTTTTTTATCCTTTGAAAAGAAGAAGAATGAGACCACAGCGTTGATTGTGACCCACTGCTTCTTCTTCTTGTGTTTCATGGTGTCGGGTCGGCGACATTTGACTCATTAGCGGCACCAAGTGTTAGCTTACTGTTAATACTCGATATTTGCAATGATACCAAATTGTGATCATGGAAAATACAGAACAATTGAAAGTGAGTTTTAACATTTTTATTCATTAGATTTAGAGACAGACCAATGCATAGGGATATTCTGGCCATTATTGGCATTAGCGCCTGCTTTCGTTGATTCGTTGGGTCGGTTAGACTGATGTCAAAATAAATGGCCTCAAAAATACAGCATCAGTTCATCTCTACTTTATACTTGTTTTATTTGATTAATCTGACAAGAAGTCTGATTTATCCGTTTTATAAATTCTGTCATCTTCTCACTCAACCTTTGACCATCCCTTCTGGCTTTTACTGAAAGCAAATATCTGCTAACTCTTCCCCCTTTGTCCTGCTGTAGTCGCCTCTCAGGCCGTTCCATGTGGATCCTCCCTCTGCTCTGAACAGGCAGCGCGTCCCGACACGCCCAGATGTTCCCAGATGGATATTTTCAGGATGCTTTTGGTTACAAGTCCAAGCACTGACACCTTTTATTCTGCAGGTTATAATTAGTAGCCAAGTCAGTCTTTTTTACTGTGATGGGGACTAGTTGTGGCCTAGAAAGTCTCTGTTATGGAGGGGGGAGTGTATATATAACATAGCACTTCACTGCCCTCCAATTATTTTGGAAGCAGAGGGTTGTAATCTAGCGGTTTTTAGTCCGCTTTGACTTTGCAGGGTAGGGATCCACTATCAGCTTGAAAGTGCTGTTAGCATGAAGCGTTGTTTTGTTGTTCTCAGTGTTGCGTAAAGATGTTTCTCTTTGAAATGCGTTTTTTTTTTTTTTGGAGCTTTGGTCTGCTCTGACCTCTCTCTGAGTGCATGGACCCACAAACAGGAAGAAACAGGATGAAGCAGAGCTCCTTTTAAACAAATCATTTATTTTTCTTGGGGTTTATTTGTGCAAATTGCCAAACCGAGAATAATCAGCCTGTAAAATGCGAAGCTGCTGTTGCAGAATCGTTGCTTCACATTTTTTCCGCAGCTTTATTTTCCTGTTGAAGCTGTTATTTTTCTTTGGAAAAACGTCGGGCTTCTGTCCTACTGGTGTGTCCTGAACCCTTAAGGTTACGTTTTGTTAAAAATATCTCTCCTCTGTCAGGTGAACGCTTTCAGTTTTACTTCTACATCCTTCTTGGCTGTCAGGAACTTCTGCCTGCATGTTTCCTCTGCTTTTAAATGTTGGATGTTGAAGGGTGAAAGAGAGCTGATTATGGAAATAGCTCCGTTTTAAAAGTTGTTGCCTAAACTGTTTAACAAATCCATCAACCTACAGTCATGATGAATAGTTTTATTCTCTCCGCGTGATTTTAAAACACTCTGAACCGCAGATGCCACATTTAGACGGTTCCCATCTCAGTTTAAAAACTTGAACTAAATATAATATTTTTTGTTTCTTTTTTTGGTTTTTTACTTATCCAGATAATGAGGCGTCCATATTTCTATATAGAAGCGGTACCGTTTATTTGGGTGTGTGTCCTTTTATTTTGAAGGGGGTTTGTAGGGCTGGACGACACGTCCACAATTTATATCGCGATAGATTTCTTAATCATCTTTTGAGCTTTTTTTTTTTTTTTTTTTTTAGCTTTTTTTTTGAGGTTTTTTTTTTTTTTTT
>JAUZNJ010041677.1:0-33870 GCA_034780135.1 Jordanella pulchra | reverse complement strand
AAAAAACGTGACGTAAGTCGCGCTGCTCAGCGCTAGGCTCTGATGCTGCCTGGAATTGATAAGAGAATCGTTAAGCATGCTGCCAAACGATGCCACGGAATCAAAGCACACGGATTCCCATCCCTATTGGCCCCCCACTGGTGAGTGTTGCTTTCCCTGTGTCTTCCCTCCTTGTTTCCCAAGGCGTGGGGTGTCTTGGGATATCAGTGGCTTGTGTCATCTCTTGTCCGTCCTAGGCCTTGTAGTGTGAGTCTGGGGCTGCCCACACCTGCTATTGAGCACATGTTTCTTTTGAAGAGGCTTTGTAAATCACAAATACACAAGCGTGTCCATGCATACACATCATGGGGATTTGGTTCCAGGTGTTCCCAGAGACACACTAATACTAAATACTAAGCTGCAGTGACAGATTTATACCACCCTGAATAATATTGTGTAATGACCATAGATTTTGGCTTCCACACATAATTATATCTAAGGGATACCCATTGCTCTTAAAGCTTTGTTTGATATTTACCTTGGTTCTCTCTTGTCTTTTTGTGGTTATGTTCTCTCTTTTCTGTATCTGTTTTATACAGGTGTGGAAGCAGACTCCTGGGGATAAATGTATATCCTCTGTATTGTCTATTTTTGCTCTTTGGTTTTATTTTTTTTTTTATGTGCTCTTTCCTGTCTTTATCTCTTTCTCTCTCACCTTAGTTATTGTCCCCTCTTTCTTTCTCACCTACCTTTCCATCTCTTTGTCTGGTGTATACAATTTTAAACCTTAAATAATTTTCAATAAAGTTTCATATACAAGTGGAACCCTATGACAGAGTCATAATGGTCTGCTTGTGAAAGCAAAACTGTTGGGCTGCTATCTAGCTCTGGAACATTTACTCCCAGACCCATATTAGTAAGACAGGACTCAAAAAAAAAAGAATAGATAAACTTTATAGGATTGACATACATCTTTTCCGAATGGGAACATGACAAGCCTGAATTTGAGACAGAAGCAGAGAGAAAACAAACGCCTGTTGTTTGACTGACAGAACGTCTGACTCCAAGAGTTTAAACAAAACCTGTCCCTCTGTACCACACACAGAAAGGCTCAGAACAAGCCAAACCTACTGAAAGCCTGTTTAAGGGGGCCGTGATTTATGTCAGGAGGTAATTCTTGCTGTCTGCACACCGCACTGCACTGCCAGGAAAAGTCGGAGCCAATTGTGCACCTTGTATAATGTCCAGCAAAAATAAGATCAGGTAAAATCGGTCCTATCCAGACTGGCAGCCTTGGAATTGCTGGCAATGATCTGTGTGTTATTTCTTCTAACAGTGGTTCAGTTTTCAACAATTTGCTAAAATGGCAACTTGAAAGTAGAAATCAGGCTGAGCTTTGTCACAGATTTTATGGAACTCAGGTGATTGGCTGCAGGGTTGCTGTAATGACTCATAAATAAATCAGACACATCTGTGACTTCTGTTGCCCCAAACATTTTATGCAATGACTTTCTGGAACCAAAATTGTCTCCCATCATGAGTCTATCGACGATTAGCTGTAAAAAATGTGAGAATCTCAATTCGTGGTTTAAAATTCAAAGATGTGGGATCAAGAAAGCTCTAAAAATATGAGTAATTTTGCAGTCAATATTATTATGTTTCTGAGAGCATACAGCTCCAGTCTAAGATGTTAGAAACACCAAATGACTAGACGTGGGTAGAACAGTGCAAATGTGTGGTTTGGTTTTAACATCCATTTACCACACTTGTTATGTATGGGGGAGAGCTCCACGGATCATCCATTCATGAGGAATTTTCTCTTCTCAGCCAATATTAGCAAAAAAATGGAAGAATCCACGTGTAATTTTAAGGTTTGCTGACGAGCACAAGGGAAATTTGTTTCTGAGTGGTTTCAGACAAAATGGGCTAAAAGTGAAGCCGGCTGAAACCCAGCAGGTTCTGCTGCGATGTGAGAACATGTAATGTGGCTGAACCAATCTGGAACAAAGCCAGAGTTTGGACTCAGTCCCACCAAGGCCGCAGAGTGGTCGTCATGAGTGAAACCAACATTTGTTCCGTCGTCTCCTCCTTTGCCCTTGAGTTACTTTTCAGGGAAGAAACATGCACTTTGATCTAGCTGAAAATTGCTTTCTGTTCCCTTCCCTGGCGGCAGTCACCTGCTCTATGATCTCCTTTCATGCAGCAGCCTTCCTTAAACATAAAGCTGCTTTTGCCAGAAGCAAATCTGTTTTTTCCCCTTCCTGACAGAACATGGCACAATATAAGGTTCTGTTCATATTTATTTTTTTCTCTTCTCTGCTATTTTTACAGCTAAGCCAGAAATTACTGATACCCCTGGCAGATTTCAAATTTAAGACAACTTTTATTTAAATAAGAAGTTTATTTGGAAATGTGTTAGGCAACTCTCAAATGTAAATAAAAGATAAACACTTTAACATAAACAGCAGGTGTGACCCTGCATCTTATGAATCTTAGGTAAAAAAATAAATAAATAAATAAACCACTTGAACTTCACAATAACAATTCCCGAGTAAAACTTTATAGTGTAGTGCAGTGAAACTACTTATAACTTTAAAAAAAGTTATTTAAGTAAATGTAACTAAGTAGAGGTCGCCAGTAACTACTCCCCTTTAAAAAGTGAAAAGTACCCTGAAGTAAACTGATGCATTTTTAAATTCTTATACTGTATTTTTGCGAGGTATGAATACATTGTCAGAACAAATTATTTATCATTTTAAACCAAGAATGATATCCTGAATAAACAAACAATCCTGAACCCAGCTGCAGAAGTGGAGAGTAAATAAGACCCGGATCCACGCCAGGAGGAGGGCGTTAACAACCAGAAGATATGTTCAAGAGTATTAAGTTAAACTCTGTTATTTAAGCTATTTACACAAAGTCCATTTCACAAAGCAGGTTTAATTAAAAAAAATTGAAGATTGTTAACCATGAACTCAGGGAAATTCTGAGTTTTCTGTTTCACAAAAAGGTCTGTTACCGTAGTAACAGTCTCCTTAAAGCTAACCTGGTCAAGAGCAGGTTTTCCTCCATAGAGTGTTCTCTGTCCCCACCCTCCTTAAAGCCAATCACACTGTTTTATTCCCAGATTCAGTCAGGAGAGTTCTGTCAAAAGATCAATGTACTTTCATATTCAAAAAGTTATCTTTATGAGCGCTACTGTTTCATCCCACAATCCATCACAAACATCCACGACCTTATGCATCCTCACATTGCAGCATTACACAGACTTCTTTAACTGGTATTTAACAGAACTGTCTTTGTCCAAGCAGAACACGTTTAAGTAGCTACTTAATGATGCTCCTCACAACTCCATAAAACCTTCCTTCCAAAATCCATAATGTCTGTTTTATGCAAAAGCTTGTTTGACCGGTACCAAGAGAAATGTTTGGGAAGTTGCTTATTCAATCCTGTTTTCATGATCCCAGATGTGTACAAGCAGTACATGTGTGCCATCTTGTGATTATAATTATGTGCTTAGTACATAATAAGCTATTCTGAATGCACACCTTGCCTTGATTATCGTTCTGTGTATTCATACATTCCAGTTTTCACAAGTGTGAGTCTTGAGATACATTTAAGTCCATGCGGGCCTGTCGCCAAACTGGAAACTAGGAGCAGATGCCTTTAAAAGTTCCTCTGCCGCTGTTCCCGTCAGATTGTGACAGCAGCTCTAAGAGATAATCACAGCCTGTCAAGATCAAATGCGGAGACATTAATGTTTGAGTGTTTCACTTGGTGAGAAAAGAGAACCCTAGAGGAAGCAGTGCAAACGCCTCAATGGACCCCTGCTGCAGCAAGCTCAATCAGATTAGTGTTCTCCTCTCAGTGCATTATCAAACCATCAAACTTAACTATTGTCAGCTTTAAATCCTCCATTTTATTTAATCCTTATGAACTGAGATGCTTTTTATGAATTATTCCAAAACATTTTTGGGCTTAATGTCGTCTCTCGTGATGTTTCTGATGTAACAGCTTTTGCAGTAAGAACTACTGCTGCAGTTTGTCCCATTTAAAATAAGCAACAATAAGAATGAAATCTTGTGATGGCTTTATTTATTTCTTCCCCTGCCATTCCCCCCCTGTCAGTTCGCTTCAGTCCGCTTGTTCTACCACAATACAGCATCCTGCTTGCCATGCAAATTGCAGTTTTTACCTAATGCAAGGCTTAATTGCAGGCACATGCTCCAGCGGTCACGGTGCCCATCAGAGGCAAAAGCAGCCACAGCAGGACAAACCTAGATTACTCTGGAATCAGCAGCAGCGGGGCCTGGCTCCGTCTTTAAGCCTCGCAAAGCGGAGCTGAGTCCATCTCTCGGGCATCAGCACCAGATGGTAGTTCCAGTTACAGACAAGTTTGGAGGGAAAAGAAATGGAAAGGATGAATAGGAACTGAGAGAGGAAATGAGAGAAAATACAGAGATTGGAGAAAGGGAGGCTGGAACGAGCTTGCGTTCAATCTGATCATTAGATTTCTAAACTCAGACGGCTGCGGATGGATTTGCATAGCCTTGGGTTGGCAGTGGCCCACTTTCCTCTTGCTGTCTTTCTGAACCACTGCCAGCACATTCCATTATGTGTGTCAAGGCGGGTTTTGTGATGAAGAAAATAACTGTGCTGGCAAGTAGTCAGAGTTTATGGTCTCTCTCCTCCCTCCTGGTGTTAAAAGTGACTGGCTGATTCCTAAACACAACCCAGATCACTGCTGTGGAAGAGAAGGCCAGCACCTAACAGGGGGAGAAAGAAGAGATACTGGGAGGTCGTGGGCGTAAGAGAACTAAGGAGGGGAAATAAAAGAGATCAGACACATCAGAACTCAAGGCCTAGCTCGCACTGAGGAACCCTGCCGGCGGGCAGCTCCCACAGTTTACAGGGCTTTCAGATACTGTCTTTCTTTATATCTCTTGCGTAAGCACAAACAGAAGAACACAAACCCATCCAGGCTCAAAAACAATGAACAACAGGAAGACCTTCTGCAAAATGATGTATTATAATGATTTGTAAGTTTTCTATTTTTTTTGTATAACAGAACGAGCAAAAGCAAACATTATTGACATTAGTTGACCCAGGAAGTGTATAGTGAGGCAGCATTTACTGTATCTCCTCTCCTAGCCTTTATTTTAATACCAAACACAAGGTATAATTATTTAAAAAACAAACAAAAAACTAAGATGACACAATAGCGTTTTTTATGAGGTTAGTTGTGTTTATTAGATTACAGAAAACGGAAAATTTGCCTTTTGTTTAAAGTTATTTCATGGTTAGACTTAATGTTCTGCTTTTCATTTTATTCACACTTCACACCTTCAGCTGAGTTTTATTATCGTTCCTTTTAGACAAGCGTGTTTAACAGTTTGTGCTATTCACACTTCAGTAAGAAAATAGGACATACAATAACAGTCCTTTTTTTCTTAGAAAAGTGGAAAAATGAACATTTGATTTAGAATTTGTAAAACTATAACATTTCATAGTTTAAATAGAAAAGAGAGAGAACACTTTAGGCTTTGTTTAAAGTCACAATTCATAAATAAGGAAACCCACACCTGAAATCAGAAGTATTAGACATCGGTCTAGTACTTTAAAAGAGCATGTTTAGACCATCATTATTTGGTAATATTTTGAAAGGGGGGGGAGGCTTTCCTGTTTAGCCCTGCTTTAATGTGTTCCTTCCTTTATTCCTCCTGGATGAGCAAGTAGGCCGATTGTCAATGCCATCTAGGAGTACTCCTGATCTTGGAGTACTTTCTATGTAAGAGAAAGTAAAAGGTTAGATGCAGTAGAAGTTAATGCAGTTAATGCAGTAGAAGAATAGTAATACAGTTAAAAAGATAAACTTCAAACCAATGTTCAAGCCAAGAGGATGAAAAAGAGTACACAAATATTTAGCCTACAGCTATGTCTGGAATAGAGACAGGGTTAACCACTGAAAGACAGGACCAATTGAATTAAGTATAGCAGGAGAATGTGGTGCAGCAGTAGGAGAATGTAACACAGTGAAGAAAAACTGCAGATCACTAATCTACAAACATCTAAAACACAGAAGACTTCCAAAAGCACTGGAGGCAACCAAGAAAAGGAGGTAATACTAACAGAGTACCCCCTTTTTCCTTTTGTAAAAACAAACAGTCAAATCCATGTTTAATTTTCCTTCCACTTCAGTTGTACTACTTTAGAAAATGATCTAAAGGAGGTTTAAAACAGACGAATGTATCAAATTCTGTTAAAGTAAAACAAAGGTTAAAGTAAAAATCGGACACAAAACCTGACCTACTTTTTCACATTTTTATGAGTCTCTGTTTTCTGACTTATTTGTATTTGTGAGATTAATAGGTTTTGCAGTGTGGACAGATGTGTCTATGTGTGTTAGCTTCGCAGATGACTGACAAGTCAAATCTTTGTCCTCTTGTTCCTGAATGCATTATAATGTTGCAGCATTAACTGCGTGGGTCAGAACCTCTTCCCTGTATAATACTGGCTGTACTTCACAGAGGAGGCATTTTGTTCGAGGCTATTGTTATTCATGAACAATGTGTTTTCAACATCTCTGCATATTTCCAGAAATTTAAATAACTATCCTCCTGTGAGCTTGGATCTGCTGACCTAATGAGCCAACCTGACTGATTGACACAGGAGAGCATCAGAGCAGCCATTCATCATCTTGTGCGCTGAATAAACATCAGGCATTGCTTTCTCCCAATGTATGTTAGTTAATGGATCATTTTAATCTTGTTTGAGATAAATTTCCATTCAAGCTGCTAAACACATGCCAGACAATGCCTGATTGCTTTCCCCGTGTCTCCAGAATGCAGGAGAAGACTGCAAAGCCTGTCAAGAATTTCAAAAATGTGAAATTATGATAGCTTTTTAGGATCATAAAAAAGCTCATTCTTCTATGAAATTGCTTGTGGCAATACAAACTGGAGTTGGAAAAGTGCTATCTTTTGAAAAATAAGTAACTTCACATGACAAGTCTCAGAGGGAAGCAGTGAAGTGAGGCTCACAAAAGATAATTTAGGGAATGAAATGCAATGGGTGTTTTTTTTAATTGTTTCTGTCATTTGTGTTTTCACTTGGCACACATCAGGCTGTCATTTAACAATACTTTTCACATATAAATCTACGCAATCCCAATGCTGGCCCAAAGAGTGCTTCCCACTCTAGCATTATCCTGTCAAAGCAGAAAATTATTGGAAAATATCCATAAGCTAGCCCTTTTTTTCACTTATTGCACTTTGGCAACATCATATTCAACACAAACAGCTGAAAAGGGGGGAGGTAGAATGAATGGAAAACACAGCGATCAAAGTATTTACTTCAACTCCAACTGAGAAAAGATGCTCTACATTGTATAGACAGTTAAAGGCTGGAGAGTAACAACTACCTTTGAAACACTGAGCTGCAGACATGTGGCTATTTGGTTTCTTGCTAAAAGCTAGATGAAATGCTCTGTTACTGAAGTCATTAAGGTTAAAATCCACTTCAGCCCTTTTTTCTCTGTAAAGTCCCTTTTCTTTTTCTTCAATCTATGAAAAGGTTTGGTTGTATCTATTTGAACATTGCTACACTATAGACCCGTTCATTGGCCTCTCAATGCAGCAACGCTGTCCTGTGGCAGGAACAGTAAACCTTGACTGTGGGGATGTTTCTTCATGTTTCTCCTGCTCTAAAAAATAAAGCTGAGTAGATGCTGAAGGGTTCGGCTTTTGGCTCATTTTACCAAAACACTCCTAAATGTTCTTTGAACCGTTCAAATGATTCTCGGTTCAAAGAAAAAGTGTCTTTTGCGTCAAGGCTCTGGAGGATTACCATCCACTGAAGCATCCATAGTGTTCTCTCTGACTGGGGTCCAAACCAATGCAGTCTCACTAGCAACATTTCAAAAATTGACCCTTGCTCAAACCCCCTGTGCATCAAAGACAAATGTGATCATATGTCATCATGCTTGTGGCAGAAACTTGCATAAATTTCCATGAACTGCAAAGTTCAAAACTGTAACTAACAAATCCATCCATCTTCTCCCGCTTCATCCGTCAGGGTCATGGTTGGGCCGGTGCCTATCTCAGACTATGGGCGTAAGGCGGCGAACACCCAGGACAGGATGCCAGTCTGTCGCAGGGCAACTAACAAATCCCTTACCCTACATCTGAAGAAACACAAGTATATTGTACATATTCCCATACATCCCTAAAGCTACCAACAATAACTTTGTAATTACTAAAATGTTTATTGCAGGTCACTTGCATGTCACATTATTATTATTGAATTATTAAAATCACCAATTTATGATGAGAGGGAAGCACTTGTCATGTCTGTATATGACTCACAGGATGTCTTGACCAAGGGTCAATATTTGACCCTTTGGAGAAAATATGTGTTGTACAAACAGCCTTAAGGTATTTAACTAGACCATGTGGCATTATCCTTCACCTTTCTCATCATCTTCACCCCATGAGGTAGGATTTGGTGAGAGCAACAGGAAAGACTGATAGTCATTTTATATTTTTTACACATTATGAAAATGAAAGTTGTACCTACAGTTACCTTCTCACTAAACTGCTTACTGAATGTCTTTTAGCTGGTTCAATGATGTCTAAAGCTTGGTTTATTGTTAACACTTCCGCAAGGTCCATGCAGCTAAATGATGTTATTTTGGGCTTCCACACAACTACGTAGGAAAATTTGTAACTAATTGGACAGATCCGTGTGGAAAACATAGCGAGCAAGCAGCAGCTCCTGCTGGTCAGGGTTTACAAAAGCAAACATCCAGAGATATCATGTGATTTAGTTCATACTGTATCACCACTATCAATGGGTTGTGGAAAAACTCCTGGAAAGAAATGACTATCGCTCTTGAATGACACAAAAATCCTTTGGTAAAGTAGTAAAAGGCTGTGTTTTCTCCTTTCACATGTAGTGTGGTGTTGTCAGCTCACTGGCTAGTTTTGCCACATATACTTTCATACACCTCATATATTAGAACTTGTATCCAGGAATTATTCTATTTAATAGTGTTTTATGGTCTAAGTCTCAAAACCAGCTTGAACTCTTTTATTGATATAGTCAGAGGCCAGGACAGGTGCTATTAACAATCTGAAGGAAGTTCTGCCCTGTTTGTTTAACAGATTTAAAGAGATTCAAATTATCCAAGGAAAAACTTAGCATTGTTACTCTGGCTAGCACAAGGTGTAAGGTGTAAAGCCTGCACAGAGCTTTAAGATTCACCATTCCTTTCTGCAGTTTTTACCTCTTTCAAGTTTGGCAATGTCAACTTATGAGTAAACTATTCATTCATTGACACCAAACAAAAAGGTTCTTGCCGATTTTAGGAAGTGAGGATAGTGTGCCTTTGAATTACGCATTAATTACTGTGATGGTTTTGAAAATGTGACAGAAATAAATGTGTAAGGAAGACTTGTTCCTGCCACTGAGAAAGAATTATCGAAATTGGCACTCCAATAGCTTTTTGATTTGAAACTTTAAAGAAACCATCTGTAATTTAGTTTGTGAACCATTTCCAGCTGAGCAATCAGCAGAAAAAAGCCAACTTTCTGTGTTGAATTTCTGAATTTCCTTCCGCTGTTTACTGCATTGTAAATATCACAAATTGAGTGTAATAGATGCTTAATGAAGAGTTTATCAAAACCTCCCTTTATTTCCTTCTTCTGTTGTAAAAATGTTTGCCCATAGTATGCCTAAAGCTAGATTGCAATAAAGGAAAGCCTGGAATATTTCTGTTTAAAAATATATAGTATAAGTAACATTTACACACAGTTTATTCTAAAAAAAACCTATAGTAGTTCTGCCCTTTATATCTTTTGCCTGCTAAATCCTAAGATCCGTTCGGGAGGCACACACACCCATTTAAAGGCTGTTAAACTATGATTGATGATACATCCTTATAATGAGCATGCCCCCCTCAGGCTACTTTGGAAACAATCTGTTTTCCCCCCCAAACACCAAAAGCCAGGCCACTTTGCTGTATAAAACCCCCTTAATTTTCTTCTGCAGCAGGGGCATGGGAGTCATTAGCTGTTTCAGTGACAGCAGAGGGGCAAATTGTCCGAGAAAGGAAAACCCTCATTGTAGCTCGAGGTCAGAGGCCTGTTTGTTTGCTGTAACCCATAGGGGGCTTTGCACATAGTAGACTCCTCTGAAAGACGTCTCTAAAGCATTTAGTTTAGAGAACTTATTTGAAAAAAAATTATATTTTTTTTCCAAAAAAGCCTCCTCTGTCTTGACTTTGGTAATATGCCATTGTGTTGATTTTTGTTCAAGCTTTTACACTTAAATTAAAGATTCTGCATATAGTGCTTAATATCTTGTAGACTCACCAAAGTCACACTGGCATGGTATAGGTATTATTCAGAAGTACAGAACATAAAAAAAGTAAAGGGGGAAATAGGTGTAAACAATGAAGGCAGAATACAGAAAAGAAGTGTTTGTGTGGATCGATGGCAGAAAAGAAAAATATAAGAAGTGTCAAATCCACAACAGATCAACAGCTTGTGGAAGATAGAAACAGAACCACAACTTTGAAGTCCACCTGTTGCTGTCTGTGTCAGTACATTCATGTTGAAGGTGTTGAGGGCAAGTATTGGTTGGTCTGCGTAAACCCAGAGGTCTGTAGCCAGGGCATACAACCTATCAACTCTGCGAGCTGGTTTCAAATGTAGTCAGTCTTGCCACAGCTCTTCTTTCCCACATGCAAGGAAACAGTTTAGCACCTCTAATTATTTATACAGCATAAATCCTCTCTGAAAATGAGAAAGAAATACTTTGTACTATCTTAGCTATACTTCTTGAAGAAAGATATTAATCCACAGGTTAGCTCTACAAAAAGTGGAGATCTTTGTAGGGTACATCTAATTTTTTTAGCACAACTTGGAGACCTTTCCTTGCATGTTTAATAAGACAATTATGTTACTACAAACCAGATTAGCAAATACATTTTATTTCAACATCCTATATTTAAAACTGTGATTATGAAGATTATGACTTACTGCTTCGATAATGTGTCTTGCACTGCAGACACGTCTGAGATATTTTCTGGTATCATGATAGGTCATTATTGGTAAGCTCTTTTAGTCTCATGCCACTCAAGAAACACCAAGCTGCTCTCTGTTTTAAAATTTATTGAAGAGTGAATACATATTTCACTCATTGATATTTTAGTTATTTTATTAAAACATTGGTCCTTCTGGGTGGGCGAGCTCATAGGCCAATTTTCACTCTTCATGAGTCTTTTTTATGCAATTCTTTTGCAATTTCCTAACTCTGAACTGAAATCATAAAGATGAAAGCAGGTACAGTACAGAATGCTCAAATCTACCTGTCAGAACCTCCATTGAAAAGGAAAAACGTCCTTGGAAGTCATGACAACTCTGAATATCTGAAAAGCATTTTTTTATTCTAATAGCTAAATGGCAACAAGCATCTTTGACAGACTAATAAGTTATTTGACTCACTGATTTAAGTCATCGCCATATACAAAACCCAAATGTGCTAAAGATTGTTGTAACAGTAGCTAAACAACATACTGAACCCAGATCTGCACTACTTCAAGATGTCCTTGTTTACTTGTGCATTATTTTTAACAAGACAAATTAGAGCCTTCCTCATCTATCAAAATGCATTCAAGTAGAGGTTTTAACCCTTCAAAGCCCAAACCATGAAATAATTGACAGAAAATTCCACTTTTTTAATATAAGAGTTGTCTTTGAATTCTATGAAAATTATGAGAAAAAACATAAATTTTCTATAAGTTAAATTTGATCATTATTTGCATAAATGTTGATACATTAGGCATTTCCGTATAATCTTTTATACATTTCTGTTCCCTACATATTTCTGATTTATTAAGTCGGTTCTCAAGAGCGAAAATATCCCAATGATGATGCAGAGGTCTCAAAGGGTTAAAGTAACAGGCCACTGTTTTAAACTTGCCACAAGCAGAGGAAAGTGAAGTGAGCACTTTGGTTTCTCATACCCATCAAAAGTGATGCAGCCTTGAAAGGAAAATTGCTCGGTTTGGAACTGACTGTGGCAAGATTCAAACAAAACAGGAGAGGTAAAATGGGCTTTTCATAGTGCTCCCGAGGCTCTGAGTGCAGACCATGAATTTACTGCCAATGATGTACATCCCACTTTATTTTACAAATGAAAGAAATCACATCATATTGGAAATTGCAGTACTTTACAGTGTATGTGCAAGTTTTTGTCTGACTCTTTTATAGACCTTATATACAGCTTCCTATTCTCATTATCTTGCTTTTATGTCTTTATTCTGTTGAAATAAAACACATGAGAACATTGAACACCGATGGTAACAATAATAAAATATTTTAATTTTCTACTTTTTTTAGTAAGCACTTTCTCTCCTAAAGAAGCTACACAGTTTCTTGCAAAGGTATTTTATACCCACTAGAACTTTATTTTTATTACACTCATAAATGTCAGGGCTTTTCTTAGGATTTAATTTGATAGACAAACAATGAAGTGCATGAAAATCAGACAAGTGTGGTATGCGTTGAGTCAATTGACTGTAGCATTATAACATCCATACATGCAGAGATATTGATTTTTGTTTAAACTGGGCCATTCTATCACATATGTAAATATACTCTATTGCACAAATATTATATACAGTGGAATCAGAAATATTCTTCTCCTGATCAACCTTTTCAGATTTTTTACAATTTTTCATACTGATCTTTCAAATGATCATTATAGACAAAATAATTAGGATTTATTTACATAGGCTATAAAAAAGAAATGATTCCTGTTTAAAAAAGAATTGGCATCGTTACTTAAATTATGAATTAACTGTAATAAACCTCAAAAAGAGTTCAGCTACACCTGCCACATCCAAGCAGGGATACTGACAGATCTGAGGAATAAAGAAATCACTAGAATATTACTTGTTTGTCACCAAGTCGACTTGATGATGTTAAATAAAAGCATTATGTTCACTATACACAATTAGGGAAAACATGGAAAAGTGGTGAACCTCTTTGAGCGTGCACAGCCTTTCAAAAGGTCTCCAAGAGTGCATTACTGACACATCTAGGTCTCAAAAGAACCCAGAACAACATCTAACCCATGGTAGATTTCAGTGAGTTTAATTAAAGGCTGAGTTCATGATTTAAAAATAAGCCTGAGAATGAGTAATAATGCGGCAAGATGTAAACTACTACAGGTCAAAAATAAAAAACACCTATTACCCATTTGCCAAAAAAAAAAAAACATACCGATGGTAAGTTAACTTAGCATAAGCAAGATTGATACATGTAGTGGAATTTAAAATGTATACACGTATCAATCTGGGAATGTCATGATCCGGGTTCCCCAGTCTCTTTTGTGTCCTCTCCCTGCGTGCCCTGTTCTCCATTCCTCCACCAAGTGGCACCAGCGTCCGGATGGTGTGCGGTGCGGCGTTGGTGGCGCAGCTGCTTTCCATCAAGCCTCATCAGGTGGCCTTTAAGAAGAGTTCACTGACAGCCCATCACTGCCGAGTGTTTGCCAGTAATTGTATCATAAAGCCTCCTGAGCGTGTCTCTGTGAATATTTCCTTGTTGCCTTGAACTTACCTGTTCTTCTGTTCTCCTCGTTGCCTTCAGGTGATCCTCCGTGCTTCCCGGACTCACCAGTCAGATCCTGGCTTTCTCGTTGTTTCCTGAAACCTCCTTGTGACGCCGTGGTGCTTACCCACTGGATGCCCGAGCCTCAAACTCGACTCCTCCGTTATTCCTGGTAATCTTCTGGTTCCCACGACTGGCAGCTTGAACTCTTCTCTGGGCATTGACTTCCTGAGCCGACCTGTCCGATCCCCCTTCACACACCTCCGCAATTCTGGGTCACAAAGGAGACAAAACCCGGACAACTCGTACTCCTCTCCAAGCCTTTGGCTTTCTTCTAACAGTAAGGATACTAATTCAATCAAGTCCAGTTCTCCTGTTTCCCACGTTCCTCATCTCACCGTCTCTGCTTCCTCCTCCAGTGATTTCCGTTTCTTGCTCCGGCTGTTTACCTGTGGACTCTTTGATTAGGGCAGTTCCGTCTGCTACTAGTAAACTAAATAAATCTGATTCAACTGAGTTAACTCTCTTGTCATGGTGTTTCTGCATGTGGGCTAAAAGCTTAAAACCCGACATGACAGGGAAGGCTTCATTTAGAAGTGTTCAGAAAAAGGGAGGGACATTCAGTACAGTTCTTCAGGCTGATTTGGTACCTGCCTCCCATGTCGAGTTTGTAGCCAATCACAGCAGCAGTGCATCTTGATTTGTTTTACAACTGAAGAAGTTAACTGATAAATCTAAGTCTTACCAAATCCGATAGGGAGGAACATGCAACCATCTTGCCATCCACAAAGGCAAAATGGCAGCTTTTTGCTCCTTTTCCAAAAAGAAATAGAGGTTATTCCAGCTAGATAAAGGATGGATGGATAGTCTGTGTAGGCTTGTATCTTGCCAAAGTCCCATTTGAGCATAACGGCGATCTCTATATTTACTAGTTTTTTAGCTCTGCACTGGTAGCAGAGTAGTAGTAGTAGTTGTTGTTGTAGTAGTAGCACAAAGATGTCTGCCTCCACAAATGGGAAACTTAGAAACAGCAATTTCTAAGCCAAGGCAAACATAGAGATTGAGACTTTCAGTTCATATGTCATAATAAATAATGCAATGTAATTATTATGCACTGTACCTATAAGTTAAATAATGGAAAATAAACAGGTAAACTGTAACTGGTCAAATACTTTACCACATCACTTCAATAATTCCCTCCTCAGTAAAAACTATTTCCTATCAGTAAGATGTTCATCAAAGAGCTGCACTAGTCTGAGATTAAACTACAAACAGACTCCATCTGCTTAATAAGTGACTTGAAACTAATTGGTTATTCTTCCATTTCATAATCATCAACTAATTTGTGCTGCTCGATCCCATAGAATCCTGATGAAAAAACATTATTTTTTGAATAAGAATGGGGCAAAGAACTGTATGTGTCTTTTATTTGTTCTGATGTTGCTCTGAAATGGCTGAACAATAGTTTGATGAGAGGAAGGTTGATCATTGATTGAGACAACAGCAGTAGTTATGGCTTCAAAAATCCGAGATGGAATCAACACAGGAGATAAAATTTGATTCAGGGCACCGTCTGGAGGAGAATTGATTGCCAAGCTGCTAGCTTCATTCCCTTCCTGTCCTAATAAATTGTCCACTCTGGGCTAGTATTGATAGGCCTCACAGTAAAGGTACAAAATGTGTTAAAAGGGGGAGCAAAAGTAAAAAAACTAAGAAAACAGAGGGAAAAACAAAGAAAGGGGAAGAAATGTATGAAAGGGATGAATTACGGACGAAACTAAGACAGAAGAAGAAAAAATGTTGAAGCTGACCCTGCACCTCGATGGAAAATCTCTATTGTCTCTACTTGTGTAAAAACTACCAGCACTATATAGGATTTCTTCTCCTCCATTCAACCGACATAGAATGCCCTGACTTATCAGGCATGAGCCCACTGACCCTTCTGCCCTCACATTACAGATTTCCTACTAAGAACAAATGGCAAAAACTCAATCCCCTCTTTCTGCCCTCTCTGGACTAGCAAACCTTTTCTGTAAGTGCTGCATGCATGTGTGTCCACTGGTGCTATTGGGATATTGTATTTCTCATTACCAGAAGAACCACTGAATTTGAAAATATCGACACAAAAAAACGCAGATAAAAAACTAATGACATGAACATGCTTGGTTAGCTAGTAGCTTACACTGCCCCACCAAATAAAGGCTAGATAGATTAGAGGGCTACTGCCCATGTTGTATTGAATACGCTAAACATCTTTGAACTAATGGCACTAATTTAATGCTCTGTTATTTCCTATTTGCCCTATTAAAGTACATCACTATTTAAGATTGTGACATTCTGTGTTAATCATCGTATTTAAATGGGGAGAAAATATTTGAATTACACTGTTTTAATATGGCTCAGTGGGCTGGTAAAATGCCCTAAAATGCCCTGATTAATTTTACTTTAAATAAAAGACTAAATTGGTAGAAAATATCTTTCTTTATCTCTATTATTTTAAACACAGTTGAGTAGAGTCAAGTTTTTTTACTGCATCACTATCTGTCTTTCCTTCACCACTCTTTAATGTTGTGATTATAAAGGATGGAAAGTGGTGGAGCGATGCGATCAGATTTAATCCAAGCTTTTACCATCCAATGATCTTCGTTTTTTTGTCCTGTTTAGCTATTAGTTTAGTCAAATAATTCCCTTTAATAATCCAGTGTGGAGGGTTTCCAGGGAAATCTTTTCATATGTCTATCTTTATGAAATAGACATGTATTAGGATGAGATCTAAATTTGAGGTTTAAAATTAACAAACTCTATCATGAAAAAGATTTTTACATGCCTACTATTTTCATATCACCCTGTCAAACTTGCTCTTTATACAACGGTCGATAAATTCAGACTCGCCTCATGAATAAAACAGAAGGAAAATATTCAGTTTGATGAATTAAGTCATAAAACTTGTCAACAGATCTGTAAGGTGAAAAGCATGAGATGAGGGGTTAGTCAGTTGAGCAGCTAAAGATTCTGAGTCATATGCCTGCTGCTCTATTTGTTCTGTACGTCTGCTCTCCTTTCACCTTTACCATGTCCTTCTCTCAGTCCCTGCTCTCCTCCTCCTCACCCCTCACCTCTGCTGACCTTTCATGCGGGAATGAAAACTGTAGCCCCAAACCCAAAGCTCATAGAGGCTTTTCATCGTGACACTGTCGGTTTGATCTAGTCAGATAAGATCTTCTCTCTGTCTCTCTCAATGTATCTGTTCCTCAGGCTTCCTATATGCTGTCTAGGAAACAAAGACATTTGATTTGAATATCTTCCTGGACTGACAAGTATGGAAATATAAAATACGTTATGGGAAATGTTTGTTATTCCCTATGGTGTGGTCTAAATGTTGTATCCTTCCTTCCTTCCTTCCTTGCCTCCTTCCTTTGACATTTAATTCCTTCTGTCCTTTACTTTCTGTCCTTATTTTGTCTTTTTTCTCACTTCATGACATATTTTTCTTTTCTTCCTACTTCCTTACATTTTCTTTTTTTCAAAATTGTTTACTTAGTTCCTTTTTACCTTCTTCCCACTTTTTCCTGCTTCCATTCCTTCTCTTATTCCTTTCAGTCCAAAGCTTTACTCTTACCATCATTTTAAGCTTACTTAAGGTTCCGTTTTAAATGTTCTCTCTCTTTTGTTTCTTTATTTTGCCTCCTTCCCTTCCTTTTCCCTGTTCTCCCTTCTTTCTTTGCTTGTGTCCTTTTCTCCCTTTGTGTTTTATACTTCATCCTTTCTCCCCTTTTATTCTCTGTCCTTCTTTTCCCCATTTATTCTTGCCTTTCTTCAATGTTTGAACTCTTTCTTTTGACTGTCTTTGTCTTCTGTTTGTTTTCTCTCATGTCTTATATAGCCAAGCTCCATCTTATATCAGCAATCTTAAGGTCCTTATGTTCTGAACATAGTACTTCACTCTCAATTTGTATGCAAACTATTGGTTCCAAGAATATCTAAAAGTAGAATGGGAGGTTGATCTTATAGTTATCAGGCTGCTCTCCTGTGGAACCAACTACCAGTTTTATTCTAGAGGCAGACCCCCTGTTTTAAGGCTAGTATTAAAACTTTCCTTTTTGATAAAGCTTTTAGTTAGAGAGGCTCAGATTATCCTGAGCTGTATCTCTATAATTATGCTGCTATAGGCTTAGACTGCTGGAGGACATAGGGACCATTTTTCATCATTCTCCTTCATTTTTCTTTTATTTTCCAATTCTGCAGTTAGTTCACCCCTTGACGTTATGTTCTCTCTGATTTTTTTCTCACCATAGCAGGTAATTCTGGTGAGGCATGACACCATCCTGAGTGGAGACATTTGCTGGACTTTCAGTTATAGATAATAGAGCTGGGCCTGTTTTTCAGTGATTGGTCCTGTTTCTCTACTGGAGATGAGCTCAAGGCCAAAGTGTTGTTGCATGTTGATGCATAAATGTGAAGGACAGTGAGGGCAGCACTGGCTTGCATGAACAAACATGGTTACGTGTATAGGAGCATCATGACAGAGATATCAACCTTCTCACATCTGGGAGCTGGTTTCTAATGATGGCAGTTTTGTGGCGGCTTCATTTTCATGGGACCCCTGTTTGACCAAGAGCATTGTCAGATACACTTTAACTCAGCTTCATCTGAATAAGGCCTGGTTTGATCTTTCCATTTTTCTTTCTTTCATCCCCTTTTCTCTGTTCTTTATCCATCATGTTTCCCTTCCTTGTTCTGTTCTGCTTCTGTCTTTTCCTTCTATGTTTTCTTTGTTTATTTTTCTGTCCTTGTTGCTCTTTCTTCCTTTGCTACCTTGTTATTCCGTTCTTCCCCTCCTTTCTTTGTATTTTCCTTCTTTTGTAACATCATCTCTTCTTTACACAATTTTTTTATTGTTTCCGTCTTCCCTTCTCTAGCTTTTGGCTTTGTCAAAGAAAGATAAACTCTGTGAGACAAAATTGAGGGGAGCAGACAGTGAGAAAACTAGCTGCTATGAAGGACTATGAGCGTTGTTAACTTTAGATGATGACCAGTTATAAAATCATTTTTCATCATTTTTCTTGGTGGAAGGAACACGATTTCCAGATTGTCAGCCCCATGCTGCCTTTGGACTGTAAACCTCTTTATCACCAAAGTCTCCATCATGCAGAGCCAGAGGTTATTTCATTTTAGCGCCACAGCATTCAGCCTGAGGCAGTTGGGCCCTGCTCACTCTAATTGAGTTTCATTGTAATTGCTGAGCTACTTTGATGACAAAGGAAGGAAAACTCCCATAATCTGACATAAGACTTCCTCTTTGATCCAGTCCAATCAAAGACAATTTTTATATTATTATTTTGACAGTTTTTCTTCAGGTTAGAATTCTCTTCAGTCCTAATTTCAAAGTGATTTACAATAGGGAAGTGCTTCTTTGCTGAGGGCTTAACTTGAATTATTTGAACTCTGCTCTTTCAGGCTTAATTTGTTTTTCAGAACGGGGTGGCTCTAAACTTTTCCACAGGGACATTTT
Source organism: Jordanella pulchra (assembly GCA_034780135.1). Classification (NCBI taxonomy): domain Eukaryota; kingdom Metazoa; phylum Chordata; class Actinopteri; order Cyprinodontiformes; family Cyprinodontidae; genus Jordanella; species Jordanella pulchra. The sequence goes on along the minus strand of JAUZNJ010041677.1, from coordinate 14,763 downwards.
GACATTTTAAAGCACAATCCCAGCATCCTCCCAACTTTAACCCAATTTAACATTCCTTTAAAAAACTCCAAAGATATTTGCTTGTTGTTGTGCAGGCTAGAACAGCAGTGAGATATCCCAGTTTACTTGTTGGGTATTGCACCACTGAGAATAGGCAGGCATTAATTGAATTCTTAAAAAAGCAACACAGGTTGTTGGTAGCACTAGTGAGGCGGGCTGATTTGTAGCTTACCAATCAACTCAACTATTATCTTACCGGCACCCTTGTGTTGCAACCATCATTGCCACAAGTTGAGTTATCTCAGCACTCTACTTTCCTACATGTTAAAACGTATCTTTTTTAGTTTGAATCTGAGATCATGTTGAATTGGCTTAAATCTTTCTGCTATTATTTCTTCCCCACTCAGATATATCACATTTCAGTCTTCTTTTTTTTCAAACTGTACAGAGCCTTACAGTCTAGATCTGGCACAAAGAATGTGGATTCTGTCGATATTAAACACCGTATCAAAAGGATTTCTGTTTGAAGTCTCCCTGATACCTGTGATTAATGTCTTAAAAAAGATAGAACACTATTTCATGATTTATAGAGTTAAGGTTTCAATAATTTTGTCATTTTAACTCTTTTTGTCTGTAAAGGATAGTGCTTTGAATTATATTTAGAATTTGGGAAATGTAAATGTGTTTGAATATGTACTTTTTTCCGTCCACAAGGATAAATGATAGATGCTTAGATTTTTAAAATTTAAGATTTTATTTGTTTTTATTTCAGAGTATCTACACAAGATTCCAGAGATTTGCTGACTCTGTGTGTTAGAAACTTAAACGATGGACCTGTTCCGTTTTTTGTTTTCTTTCCTCATCAGTCGTAGTTTTCACTAATCTCTGTTTACATTAAACTTCAAATGTAAGTTGAGTTATGTTAATAAACAAAAAAAACATGTGAGCACTGTCAAAGAAAATCTGATTCTTTTGGGAAAGATGTTGCTCAAAACCTTTTCCTTTTAAAGTTTGATATTTTCTGAGTCACCAGTCTCCTACTGGTGATGCAGGTATAATCTGGTTTTTAATTAAAAATCTCACAGACAAATTAAACAAGTAAACAGAGTAAAAATATTTGAAAAAGCATAATGAGATGTGGTCCTCAGACCATAACCAAGGGCAGTTTTTGTTGTCAGGCTACTAGCAGCAGGAAAGTCTAACAGACTTGAGTTTCCTTCTTATAACTGAAGCAAGATTCAACCAAGCTCTTATTTCCTGCCTCATTTGATGACTTGCCATGTTACAGACCATCAGCTGCCATGGAGATGCTGCATGCAGCATGATTTTCCCTATCTTTCATTTTTTCCTGCTCGATTCGCAGCTGCTTCTCATTACTTTGTATAAACTCTCTCAGCCTCCTCACTGGCAGAAATAAGATTCATACATGTACCCAAGTCAGGTGTGCTGCTTCAAAGTGTCAAACACAGGTGGAAACTGTGACAGGAGTGGTTGGTTTGTGGTCCTTTTAGTGAAGGCAGTAAGTGGGAGAAACCAGACTGGGCACACTGTCTCATGCATTAATGTCCAACTCCTTGTGCACAGAGTGGGGCTGCATGGTTTCACACACGTGGGTTTTAATTTGTGCACATATACTTTCTCCATGTTGAAACCCTTCTCACACTCATCTTAAAAGCTATATGTTTTTTTTCTTTTTTACGAGTCCTGATGTAATCTCACTGCTCAAGTACCCACAGCACTGACCCAGAAAAAAGGCAAATCTTAAGCTTTTCTTCAGCAATACAAACAGATGGAGGAAGCTTCAGATAAGCTGGTTGTTAAAGGAAAGTCAGCAGGTTCCTGTCTGGCTTCTCTCGTGTTTTGTGTTTATAACTGTAAGATGAAAAGCATGATGTTTATGCAATTTCTTATGTTTTTGTATTGGTATTTATGATTTGCTTTGAGAAAATGTTGGTGGATGTTTTCATCGCTCAATGCAATCTACAATTTAGGGGATAGGTTTGCTTTAGAGATTTAGGTTGAAGCTTGTGGTTACAGGCCACTTTATTATGTACACCATATAAGTCCTGGCTTTGACCCCATTTTGACCATGATTTTAAGAAGGTTTTTCTTGCCATATTTTTTGTCACGTTTATATGACAGTATCTTACACAGTGACATGGTCAGCACCAACTGTATACGTAAGTGTTGTTGCTGAGACAGACTGGTGTTACTATGTTCAGCTTTTAATAAAGAACTAGATGTTTCAAAAGGTTCTCAAAAAGAAAAGATGGTGTGTCTAACTACATTAGCAGTCTGAACTCTTGGTACATTAAATATTTTATGTTGTTTTCAGTAGATTTTGACTTTAACATTTGAGTGGTGTGTGCAGAAATTAAGAGTAATCAATACAGGCAACATTTTCCAATCTTTCACCGTCCAGTGTTGGAGAGTCTGTGTAAATGAATTTGTTTCCTGTTCTTAGCAGACAGGAAGCTTCTGTTGCTGTTGTTCATCTGTTCCAAGGTCAGAGAGGAAAGGTGATGTGTAGGCAGAGATAGTATGAAACATACTTTGGATGTAACCAGGGGTTTATTAAGTTACTGTTGCTTTTCTGATATCTCGAACCAGTCTGCTTATTCTCCTCTGACCTTTGACATGAGCAGGACATTATTTTGCACACAGCTGTAGCTCTTTGATGAATTTCTTTTTAGACTATTCTCAGTAAACCTGAAACATGGCTGAAAACTTTATCAGATCAGCATTTAGTGTAATGTTTCCATCATGTGGACACCCTAAATGTTTGTATTTAAGATTACTGAAATACAAAGACAATAGTGAGAAATTTATAAAAGACAACTAAATTATCTGGCAAAGGCTAGGAAAGCCTCTAAAACCCCTGCAAAACCTTTAGGTAAACACCGAACATGCAGTAACTTTAAAGTTATTTAATATTGTGTAAATCAACAAAAACAAAACACTTCGTCTTGAAAGTGGGGGTCACTGCATCACAATGGGGGAAACTGTGCTTAAATAATTTACCCCAATTCCTTATTCCATGCAATGAGCTTTTCATTGAAACAAAGCTGCCAGAGAATATAGGAGCTTAGAGTAACATGGAAAAAAACAGCACAGGGAGCCTCTGTAACCAGCTTTGGTTTTGTCTTTTTATCAAATTTCTAGAAACTTTCAGCTTTGTCTTGAAGCTGTAGTACATATTTCTCAATAATTTATAAATGTCTTCTTTCTGCCATGGTATATTATTGCTTTAAAATGTTTTTGTTCCTTTCTTCTGACACCTTCAACAACAATGCAACCTATTACTGTCTCTTATTTTAATAGATTCACTATAATTAACTTTCATAAATGTTCTTGACACATCTATACAAATGTGAAGAATAAAATTAAAGCTTTTTACAGTTTCCCAGTGCTAGATTGAGTTTTCAGCAGTTTGTCAAGGACAGTTATATTAGTTTATTAACTAAAATTGTAAAGTTAGAATAAGACAGTTCTTGTGCAATCTTAAATCTTCTTAATACTGAAAAAGTAAAACTCACATTCAATCACAGTCTCTCTCCCTCTCTAGTGATTATGATTGCTTGAGAAGCATCATATAATATCACAATTGCCTTGCCTGATTAATTGCCCTCCAGATGCATTCTGCATATAGACCCGCACTCAATTCAAGGGCAGCCACCTGGCGTCTTCAGTGCACTGTGAAGAGAGCTGCCTGCTCATCACTGTTTGATCCTGCAAGCGCCAGCAGAGTGGTGTTTTATCAGGACAGCTAATTATAGGCAGTGAGGGATGGGGAAACGGCATCCTGCCTCCAGAGGAACGTAACGTGCCCGCACATTCATTTACAGACGTGTGCTGAGAGGCATCTGCACCCTGACACAGACGATGGTGTGATTGGTGAACAGAAGCTTCCTCCCAGGTTCACCACTGTCCATTTATTAAGGGGACAGGGCAGCAGAATACTAAGGAAAACTGCTTTGCTGCTGTTTACGAAAACATTCGTCTTGCCCCAGTTTGAGCTTGTTTAACTCTGCTGTGTTTGCTTGCATCCTCCTAAAAGTGTGGCTTTGTCTATTCCACAGAGATTTATCTAGTTTGGAAGAGGAAACATGTCCCCAAGCGTGAGCTGTTGTTGCTTTTACATACAGAGGTTACCTGAAACTATAACAACATTTCTTCTTTCCTGTTCAGTTTCAGAAACAAGCTTTTCAGAGGAATGTTGCTGGAAGCTATGACAGAGGAATTCCTTTTTGCTATCGTTATATTAATAAAAATAAAACATGGCCTCAAACAAACAAAAATTATATCTGCTTAATCAGTCATAATTAATAAGTGCCTCACAATTTATTCATTTCTTATTAATAATCTAGGATTAATAATTTACCACTTGAGATAAAAAACAAACTGATGTTCTCCTTAGCCCAAAAAAGCTACAGTGTATTTCAGTGGAAATGTATGTGATAAACAGATATTAAATCTTTAAATGTATCCAGAACAAATACAGAACATGAAAACGGATATGCCAATTTAAAGGCAATTCTATACAGCAAACTAACTGCTGAGTTGAAAATGTTCATATTTCTTAAACCTTTCCCATTTTATTTAGATTTTATATGATAAATAAATACAATCCTTCCCCTCAAAATCTAAAAAGTGCATCCTGCATTTGGGTATAATTTTATTTTGCTCCATTTGCAGCTGCAAATCTTTTAGAGGAACAGACAGTATGTTTTACCGACTCTTTGGAAAGATGGTCAGGCTTGATCAGGCTGGATGAAAAGCATTTGCAAACATCATTCTTTAAGTCCCAGATCTGTTTGAGAGCACAAAAAGACCAGTACACAGAACATTTTTCCAATTCCATGTAGCTACCCTGGGAGACTCACATTGGAAGAAACACCAACCAACATGGAAAGCCAGGCTGGAGACCCAGATCTCCTGAAGGAGGCTAAGTCGTGATGGTTGACAGTTCAGAACTGAACTCCTGCAAAACAGACAGTTTGCAACACTCCTCTTTGAGTTGAAGGAACCCCTAGTTGCTTGGAGAGATGAACAGAGTGGAGGATGAGAGCTTCCCTTGGTGTGGAACACACTGGACAAAGAACCCCCCCTCTGCTGTGAGCCTGCCATGCTAAATAGGAAACTGCTGGATAAAAGAAAGCTTTCCAAAACGGACTTGGAGAGAGGTACAAGGTCTGGCAAGTCTGGGAGAGTTTCAAGCTAAAAACAATATGGCTTTGATGACTTTGATCATTTCATGTGTTTACTGTAAAGACAAAGCTTACGAGATGGATTGCATGGTATGCTATCCTACAGTAATATGTTTTGAGCTGTTATAAAGCTAAAACAAACTTTGTTTCACTGAGAGTTTTAACTCTGATATAACGTTAATGTTTATGTGTTCTCCCATTTGCTCATTACACTTTGATTACCAAATTATGACCAAAGTCTTTTAATAAATTCTCATTTTTTCTAACTGCTAGCTCACTCAAAGAGGAATCAGTTTACGAAAGGTTATTTATGTTCGATTAAGCTGACCATTTAATAAAAAAGTAGTTGGCCGAACAATGTTCTATTCACCTCATGGATTTGCATTGTGAATTGGTTTGAAAACACTCCAATTGCTCTAAATTAGCCAAAAGCTAATTTTATCACATTCCAAATTCTTCAAGATAAACTTTGGTTTTTAAACATCAAATCCACACTAAACTGTGATATCATTGCATCATCTCACTGATTATGGTTTTCAACCATGTTTTCCTTCTTCTTTGTACAGAGTAGTTTAGTTTAGTTCCACTAGTTTTTAGTTAAGAGAATTAAACTGAAATATGCTTGAATTGGAGCTGAGGAATTTTTGTAAATAAAATCTTATACTATGAACGGAAGTTGTGGTGAATTTACTCTATATATGTGCTGAATCATCTGTTTGACAATGATTTGAGCTTGATTCACACTTTCAGTTATTGTTCTTACACATAGCCAGTAGGGCATGTGTTTATAGTGTTTTTAACAATATATGACAATCAGAATAATATCTGACTAAATAAGAAAAGTATTATATACCACCCCTACCAGGGTGGATAATAGATATATTAAAACATCACAACATTATGCTCAGTTGAAGAAAACACCAAGCAGGATTGAACTAATTGACTGTCCGAAAAGTTCTGAAAGTCTGGTTGATCCAGCAAGATCATGAGGCCTGCCTTTCTGTATTCACTTGAGCAATGTTTAGAAATTATAAAAACAGGTTAAATTAAACCTCCATCCACATACAAGTTCTTTAAATCCATTTAAAATAAAAGGTAATTGTTGTGTACCATATTGTTTCCTGCTTCAGATGCTTCCTTACAGCATGTTTCTCAGACTGACCCTGTAAGATTATCACCCTTATAATTGATTGAGGGTCATAAAAGCATGTTAGGAACAGAGAACAAAGGTATGTTCTGAGGGCTGCTCAAGAGTGCTTCAAAGCCTCATCCAGCATGTTATAAAGGGAGCGAGAACAACATCTAAAGCACCACAGGTTTTAGTTATCTCAGTCAGTGTCAAAGCTGTTCATTGCTGTTTTTGTGAGGAAAACCTAAAATAGATGAAAATAGGAATTCTGCTTTCCTGAAGGTTAGTGTGGGCTTTCATCTTGTAAGTCTAAGCTCAAGTGTGCTTGGCGAATACAGCAGGTAAGTGATCCAAAACACACTAGCAAATTCATCTCTGAATAGCTCCAAAAACCAAAATGAAAATGTACTAGTTGCCTTGTCAAAGACTGACTTAAAATAAGTAATAACCCCACAGGGTATTAGGGAAAGGAGACTGTTTTATTCGTACATAAAGCCATGTTGGTTAGCACATTTTGTGATATTTACCGGTAGATTTCTGATCTATTAAGTAACTGGGACTGAAAATTAAAGCTAATTAATAGGTCATTAAAAATCATTTTATGATCATTAATTAACAATTACGATTGTGAGTCTGGTTACTCAACAAATTCTTTAGTCTTCTCCTTGGAACGGTACCGACAGACCCCGGCTGTTAAAGGTCTGTTTACCTTGTACTAAAGAAAATTATCTCTGTATACTTAGATTGTTAACCAAAAAGGGTGTCATAATCCAGGGTTTTCTGTATTCTTTTGTGGGTTTTTTTTCCTGTGCGCCTTGTCCCTCTTTCACCACCAGATGGCGCCAGGTCTTGGATGGAGTGCAGTGCGGTTCCAGCGGCACAGCTGTTTCCCATCAAGCCTCATCAGCCGATGTACTTAAGGAGTAGCTGCCAGTTCCTCGGCGCCGAGTGTTTGCCAGCAATTGGTATCACAAAGCCTCCTGAGCTTGTCTCTGTGTTTTCTCCTCATTGACTTGATGGCATCCTAGTTATTCTGATTCTCTGTTTTCCTGTTGCCTTTAGGTGATCCATTGGAAATCCTGGATTCACCGATCAGACCCTGGCTGTCTTCCAGTTCTCAGAGCCTTCCTCGTGACGCCGTGGATTTTACCCACTGGTTGCCCGAGCTCCTAGATCCATCTCTCCGTTGTTCTCAAGTGTCTCCTGGTTCCCACAACTGGCAGCTAAACTACTCCTCTGTGTCTCCGTCAAACCTGAGCCGACCTGTCCATTCCCCGCCGCACTCTTCCATTGCTCCTGGACCCACAAGAGAGACTCGGACCCCGGACATCCACAACCTCCCTCCTGAACCCAGAACCGTTCAACCAAAAAAGACTGTCTGTTTCCAGTCCCAGACGGTTTTCCCTGGACCTGGCTTTCGCTGCATTTCCATTGTTCATTATTACTTTAATAAATTCCATTTACTGATTTTCGCTCTCCTGTCTTGGTGTTCTGCATGTGGGCTCGGAGCTTAAAACCCAACATGACAAAGGGTGGATCAGCCCAAGTGATTAAGTGTCCATTTTACAAACCACAAATTACTACAGGTTAAAATATCTTTACCTTTATTTACCAATAATCCAATTAAACTGGATTTAGCATCTGTTCAACACTACACAGTACTAATGAACACAATGTAAATGGAATTTAACATGTAATAAAAAAAGGAAAAGATCTAAGATTTCCTTCAAAAGTCTCTGAGGAATGTCCTAGTTAACAGTGACAACAGTGCATTGACTAATGTTCTTCAAAATAGCAGAAAGCATGTATAAATGACAATGAGTTTAAGTTCTTAAATTGGGTTCAACCAGTGTAGCTTCAGACTATGAACAGCGTATAATGACAACGGGTTTTCAAATGCATTGATAAGAATCCCAAACAATTGTTTCCGATAACCCTTAGAACTTAGATGGAGGGAGAGTGAAGGAAAAGGAAGGGGGTGCGTTAAGCGGAGGAACATCTGATGCGTCACCAGGATGACCGCTGATCACAAGGTGGGGGACAGTCATGAGACACTCACAAGGTGGCCGCTGCCTGCTTGACGGAGCACGCCAGCACATGTAGACGCCGTTACCAAGGTAACCGCTAGCTGCGTCAGGAAGGGAGGGGGGAATTTGTGTAGGACAATGGGTAATGAAAATTCCTCAAGGATAACTGCAGGGCCGCACTTGGTGTTTAAGCCACGGTTTAACCGATATACGTTAAATTTTGGACAAAGAAAGAGAAAGTCGAGCATGCAGAGTTAGTCACACATATACAGTTATAAATCAGCACTTTTCATAATAAAAACATGGCAACCAAAATTAAACAGGCTTTCATCAAATATATGCAACTCTAATCTTATCTAATCTTACGGTCCGTCCAAACGGAACATCCTTCTGTGGTGATAATCAGGACAAGTGATAACAACCAAAAAGAGAAAGATCCTACTTGAACTTGTTCTCCGAGAAAAAGAGAAGGGGGGTTTGGTCCCATCTCTGGTACCAGTCCACGCTTTTCTGCCTCTCGTCCCCACGACTCGGAGGATGGGACCCGTGTGATGCAACAGAGAGGGGAGTAGTTGGCGGACTTCAAAGATAACTCACTTGTTGAGCGCTGGATTGTCCTCCAGGATCGATTGGGTTCTCTTTGCGAAGCGGTCCTACAGAGCGATCAGCTTTGTTGCAAGGAAGGCTTTAGGCGACATCATATAGCAAGAGTTTTATCTCACTCTTCTCCCACGGGAGGCAGGGAAAAAACGGTGTACTTTACAAGCAAATTAGTCCAAGAAAAAAAAGGGAAGATTCACATAATTCTCAGTTCCCCTCCTAACAGACAAACTTCCACGGAAAGAGAATGATCGTCAGCCCGCTCGAGCTTTTGAATGGAGCGTGACGTCAGGGGAGGTTGTGCCCAGAGTCTCATTGGACATTATAATCCATTCCTCTTCCAAGGTCTGGTGCTGTCACAAGACGTCATGCAGGTTTTGTGTACAACAGACGTGTTTCCCAACACACAGTTTTTAGTTTTTTTTTTGTTTTTTTTTATTAAATGTTAATTGGAAAACGTTTTTTATTATCTCAGGTTATCACTGTCTCATATTTATATTTAAGTCAGGAAAATATGAAGTCTGTAAGGCTGCAAATAGTTTACTATAGAGCTGTACGATTAAATTAGACATAAATAAGATGTGAGCGAGACTGTTTTTCAATTAATTAATTGCTGGGTGCAGTGGGTTGCATTCAGGGCCATGACAGACCAACGCATTTAATATTAATCTACAATCTCTTCAGCTTTTGTAAAGATAGGAGGATCTCTACGTATCATTTACTTTCTCCCCATAATTATATCCCAGTATGTGTTTGTCTTTTCCAAAACAATAAAATAAAACTAAGTAATTTTTTTTGCGGTAACATGAGAAAATGAGAAATATTTGTGACATGTTATGAATAAACACCCTACAACCCTTTCCAGAATGCCAGTTATCACCTTCTTTTTAACACAACTGCATGCCTTTGTTACGCTTTAAATTTCTTTTAGGTTTTTATCAAACAGAAAATGTCCACCATGTTGGAAAAATCCCCTTTTAGCCCAATCACAATGTAAAAGATTTTCTAAATCATTTTTACTGTCATGTCAGAGCAGCATGAGCTGTACTCGACTCTCTTTTTGCAGCAGAGGCCTCTCGCATCACTTGGCCCCACAGAGGGTGGAAACATTCATGTTTGCCTTTTATCTTTATGTCAGAGATGCACATGTGCATCTGTCAGTCAGGCTCTCTGGATCTGGGACTGGATGCACCATGTTATATGCATGTGAGTTTCAGGTATATTATTAATGGATGTTCTTCAGCTCATCCTTAAAACTTTACTAGAAAGAGGAAACAGACGGTTCTTGTTTGCAACAAACTCAGAAGCTACAGATGTTGGAAAAGATGGTTTCCTAATCTTTTTCTGTCTTCTCTTTTTTCCCTAATTACTTTCACAATTTAAATATTCACAATGCAGCAACAATTTTGACAATGATTAAAAATAAAACTACTGCAGGTTTTTAAAAGTACAGAGCCTGTAAAGCCACATAAAAAATCATGTCTGATTACCAGAGAAGTATTAATCAGATTTTGTGGCCAATTTCTAATCTCTGATTTCGGTTCTAAACAACTTTGGTTTCTCATTAGGAACATTACAATTAAATGCTGCTTCTACTGAGTGGAAAAAATAGAGCTATGTGACCCGTACATGAAATGAAACAATGATTTCTCCATAACAGTCCAAGATCATAGAGTTTTATCTCTCTATGTATCAGCAAACAGTATAATTCTTCAGGTCATGGGGTAATACTGTATGTCTTTATAAATTAAATAACTAGAAGAACTCAGCTTGTCACCAGTTCTTACTGGTAAACACCCAGCATATCCTTCTTATGCAACTGCTGTTTACAATGCAATTCATCTGAAACTAAATGGCAAATACCAAAGAGGAACTAATCAGGGACTACTGGACAGTTACGAAGGAAACCAAAGGTGAACTAATCAGGAAATAATGGGTAGTTACCAAGGAAACCAAAGAGTAACTAATCAAGAACAACTATGTAATAACCAAGGTAAGAAAGAAAAAAGTATAAGAGGAAGTATTTGGTAGTTACCAAGGAAACAAAGAGTAATAAATCGGGAACTAATGTGTAATACCCTAGGAAAAATAGAGAAAATAATTAGGAACTAATGGGTGGTAACGACGGAGATCAAAGAGTAACTAATGGGAATTTATGGCCAGTTACCTAGGAAGCCAAAGACTAACTAATCAGGATATAACGTTTAATAACCAAGGAAAAATAAAGAAAACAATTAGGAACTAATGGGCTGTTGCCAAAGAGATCAAATATAACTAACAGGGACTAATGGACTGTTACCTACCAAAAAAAACAAAGAGTAACTCATCAGGAAATAATGTTTAATAACCAAGGAAATTAGGGAAAACAATTAGAACTAATGGGAGGTTAGTAAGGAGATCAGAAAGTGAGTAAACAGGAACTAATGGGTAGTAACCAAGAAAGCCAAAGAGTTACTAATCGGGAAGTAATTGGTAGTTACTAAGGAAATCAAAGAAGAACTAATCAGAAACTAATGTGTATTTAAGAAGATTATTAAATAGTTACTAATCAGGAACTAATTTGTAGAAAACCAGGAAACAAGAGTAACTACTCAGTGGCTGATGGACAGTGACCAAGGAAACCAAAGAGTAACTTATCAGGACTTAATTAATAGTCACTAAAAACCAAAGAGGAACTAATCAGCAACCAATTGGTAGTAACCAGGTGATTCGTTCTTATTGTATATCTCGAGTAGTAGTTTGGTCTCCTGACCACTGGGGGTGCTCTGGGGAGATACTGTATACCAAAGAAAGGAGTTGGAATGAGAGAGTTCATGTTGTTACTACAAGCTGTTACCTCATGCTACAGCTAATAAAAAGTAAGTACGACTTTCCAACTGGATAGCTTCTCCTGTCTTGCCTCATAACGTGACATGGTGTCAGAATTAAGGACTTAAACGCCTACCGAGAGGACACGATGGCAAAGTTTGGAGCTCCGGATCCGTTTGATTTTACCCAGCCTACGGAGTGGCCGACCTGGCGGCAGAGATTTTCCCGCTTCAGAGCTGCGTCGAAACTTGACAGGGAGAGCAGCGAGGTGCAGGTGAATTTGCTCCTGTACTCTTGGGGAGAGATGCCAAACCTATTTACGGCTCTTTCGTATTTCCCGCTGCAACACGGGCAGCACTGCGAGTTCGGCACGGGGAAAGACGAGCAGATTCAGGACCGGATCGTTATTGGATTAATGGGTAAGGAGGTTTCTCTAAAACTTCAACTTGAAGCGGACCTGACTCTGGAGAGAGCCATCCAGCTGGCACGTCAGAGTGAGCAAGTGAAACAGCAAAGTGCAGAGCGTGTGGAAACTACAGTGAATGAGGTGAGACAGAAACAGTTTAGCAGCTCAAAGAGGAACTATGAGAAACTACGGCAGAAACAAGCACAGAAATACAGCGATAATAGACAGAACTATCACAGATGTGATAGGATGCATGACAAAAAGGAAAACTGTCCAGCCCGAAATAAAAGATGCAGAAAGTGTAACAAAATGGGACATTTCGAGACTGTGTGTAAAACTAAAATGCTAAAACAAGTCAGAGCTGGAACTGCTATAGATTCAGATGAGGATTCATTCTTTATTGGTGAACTGTTCCTTAGAGCAACAGCAAAGTCAAATGTCATCGAAGAGTCGGATTCAGATATCGACTGGAACATTGAGCTGCTGGTGAACGGTACCCCAGTGAATTTTAAAACTGACACTGGTGCTGATACCACAGTCATGACGGACGCAACTTTCAACAATGCACAGCATAAACCGAAGCTGCATAAGTCCAGATCAAAAGTGTACAGTCCAGGTGAAAAGGTCAGATGTGTGGGTTCGTTCCTCACTACCACCACACACAATGGTCAGAGATACCAGTACTGGATTACAGTTATTAAAGGACAGTTTGTCAGTAACCTATTAGGCCGAGCGGTCGCAAAGCAAATGGGACTGGTCAAACGAGTTAATGCCATCAGTCGTGCCTATTTGTTATCCAATGATGTGTTTGGGGAAATAGGACTACTGAACTGTGCGCTGGTTAAAATTGAGCTGACGGAAGAGGCAATTCGATACAGCGTCAATCCACCACGTCGAGTCCCTTTTCCCCTCCTTCCAAAGGTGGAGAAAGAACTAAAGTGGATGCTAAATCTTGGGATTATTGAGGAGGTCACCAAACCAACAGATTGGTGTGCCCCAATGGTGCCTGCTCCAAAACGCAATAAGGATGAAGTCAGGGTGTGTGTAGATTTAAAACGATTGAACAAGGGTGTTAAGTGGGAACGCTCTATTCTACCTACATTAGATGACATAACACCTAACTGGCAGGAGCCAAGATTTTCTCCACTCTGGATGCCTCTAGTGGTTTTTGGCAAATTCCATTGGACCCCAGCTGCCAAAGACTGACCACATTCATTACCCCAATGTGACAGTTTTGCTTCAAACGCTTACCATTTTGGGATTACATCCGCTCCTGAGATTTTCCAGCGACTGATGAGTAATCTACTTAAGGACCTGGAAGGAACAGTGGTTGTGATGGATGATATTCTGGTTTACGGATCTACTAAGGAGCAACATGACCGCGGGCTCGATGCAGTTTTCCGGACGATCAAGGCATCTTAAGTTTAACAGGGCCAAGTGTCACTTTGGGAAAACGGAACTGCAGTTTTTCAGACACATCATTAGCGCTGATGGTGTAAAGCCTGATGAGAGCAAGGTGGATGCTATTGCTAAGATGCCTCGTCTGACAAATGTGGAGCAGCTGAGACAGGTGCTTGGGCTGGTGAACTATGTTGGGAAATTCCTGCCAGGTCTGTCCACAGTGCTGTATCCACCGACTAATCTGCTCAAGAAAGAGACTGCATGGGTTTGGGACAAGCCCCAAGAGTGAGCATTCAACAAGGCCAAATCAATGCTCATAGCTGCACCAGCCCTTTGCTACTATGACGCCAACAAACTGACAGTGGTCAGCACTGATGCCAGCAGTTACAGCCTTGGTGCTGCTCTGTTACTAGATCATGAGGGGAAGTTACATCCGGTTGCCTTTTGCTCACGCACACTTACTGATGCAGAGAAGAGGTATTCACAGATTGAAAAGGAGTGTCTGGTGTCAGTCTGGGCTTGTGAATGTTTCGCTCGCTACATCTAAGGGATGGGCCACATCCGGTTACAAACAGATCATAAGCCACTGGTACCACTGATCAACTCTTATGATCTTGACAAAACACCTCTAAGATGCCAGAGGCTACTTATGCGTCTTATGAGGTTCAATGTTACAGCTGAACATGTTACCGGTAAACAGCTCATCCGTTGAAAGACAGTTATGTTCCGGAAATGGAAACACAAGTAAAGGCATATGTCAACACTACGGTGGCTAGCAAACCAATCAGCTCACCAAAGCTAGAGGAACTCCACCAGTCTACACGAAATGATTCGGAGCTTCAAAAAGTAATAATGTTTATCAGAAAAGGGTGGCCACCCAGTACGCCAGAGAACTCACTACGGCACGGATAATATGCAGTCAGAAGTCACCTATCAGAGTTGGATGGGCTGGTCCTTTATCACGACCGCATTGTAGTTCCAACAGCTGCTGTTTTAGACCAACTACACCAGTGTTGTATAGTAACGAAGTAAAAGTACTTCACTACTTAAGTATATTTTGGAGTACTTCATACTTTCCTTGAGTATGAAAATTTTTGATAACTTCCAATTTTACTTCACTATATTTCCGAACTTAATTGCATACTTTTACTCCGATACATTTTCAATGTGTGGTTTAGTTACTCG
>JAUZNJ010041666.1:0-33880 GCA_034780135.1 Jordanella pulchra | reverse complement strand
ACAGTCTTCTACATGCTTTGCAAGTGGGAAAACCTGAAAAATCAACAGTGTATCAAATACTTGTTCTCCCCACTGTAGCTGAGAAGGACTCCATGCAAAACAAATTTTACCCAACAGATCTGTATAGGTGGTGAAAATGTGGAAAAAGAGGAGCAATGTGAGCGGTTACTTATAAAGCAACTGTTCACTTTCATTCAGACAGTAATATAACAGTAAGAATTTAATTTAAGGAACAACATCTGTCAGTTAACTTAATTAAGTCTATCTACAGATAGTTTTTTCAACAACAGCGTGCCTTTAGGCCTTACTGTAAATATCCTTTTCAAGCTAATAGTACTATACAGGTATAAGGGGAGGAGAAAATGTATAGTTAAATATTATTATTTATTCTGTAAGTTATTTTGCAAGTTATTAGGTTTAAATGACAAGAAAAAAATATGTCACTGTTGCAGGTTATTGTTCAGGGTAAATGTTCTCATGCCTGGATAGATGTCTTGCAATAATGGTAATAATGAGGATGGAGTTTATTTAAAAAGCAACAGTGTGCATTTCAAAATGTTACCATCTGATGCACCATACCGGATTATTATATGCTAATTCTCATCTTTCCTTTCCAGAGCTATCCGCTGTAGCAATAGCATGAACTGTGCTGTACTCTTCTTTTTCCCACAGATGTAGGTTAGTCTTTTCCTTGAAGGCAAGATTCCAATAATGCCATAATCCTTGTGAAAAGAGGTATAACCCACACAAGGACTGTTTCTAGTGGGTGAGGAGAAAGCTCCCCTCTTAACATATATTACGAATCTCCCCCATTTCTCTTTGCTGCAGGACCTTTAGTGAAAGAAGGAGGACCCACTTCAGGCTTTTTGATGTTCTAAACCAGCCTACAGCAGACTCCATTTAATATATTCCAGTTAAAAAAGTGTTTGAAAATTGATCAAACTGTTTCTCTGATAAATTTAGTTTTAAAGTAATTTCATTTTAAAGAATATAAGAAGAGTTTGATGTATCTGTATTACTTCCTTTGAGAAAAAAAAAACTCTTAATTAAAGTCAGTCATTTCACAGCTTAATCTATCTATGGATTTATCCAACATTTATCTTCTCTATTTTTGTAGAAGTTTTCCAACATGAAAAACCAAACAGCTTTTCATGGTGGCATTAGAATACATGTGAGGTTTCCAAAAATAACCAGCATAAAGGCTTTTTCACTTTTTTCTAACCTTCTTTTAATAATCTGAGTTTTTTTTTTAATCTTCGTAGTAGCCTATAGTATAGTTGTCATGATTCTGGTCACCCACCAGCTCTGGTCTGATTGTTTAATCATCATCTTCATCTGCTCTCCTCCTCATCAACGCTCATTATCTCCACATGTGCTTCTGCCTTTGTAAGCCTAGCTCTGACGAGACACTGGTGCCAGATTGTTGTCAACCTAATGATGAGTCATGTCCATCTTGTTTTCTCTCTGTCTGCCTATCTGTTGTAATCAGTTTTTTCCCTGAGATCTTGAGATCTTCTGCGCCCCTGTTGGATCTGTTTTTGTTCCTGCCTACCTCTGGCCTTTTTTCTGCATCTGACCACATACCTGGATTCTGCCTTGGAGTTTTCCCAGCCATCTGACCCCCTGGTTCTGACTCTCACCCAGGCTAAGATTCTGTTTCTGGATTTTGGATTGGACCCTTCTCAGCCATCTGCTTGCCCAGTTCTTATCTATGCTCATCCCTTTCGACTCAGTTATTGGATCACGTTTTGGACTCCCTGCATCCTTACGGTTACCTGGTTCCGACCTTTACTGTGGGCTTTCCTCCCTACCACCCCGAGGTCAGTCATTCTATTGTATCTAATAAACATTCTGACAATCTGTGCTGGACACTCACCTTATTATCTCCCTTTGCCAATTTAAACCCGTTTTCATATTTTCTTTTTCTTGTATCTGTTTTCATGTGCTCTTCATTACAGTGTTAGCAACAATAGCAGTTTATCATGGTTTGTTTACCTTTTGTTAACTTTGTTACACAACAGGTAACAAAATACACAAACAGCAACACTTACTGGACTATAGATGAGTCCCTGATTGTTGGACTCATGGTAAAAGCAAAGAAAGCTTACATAATCCCCTTTGAAGTAATGGCCTAAATCAATGAGGGGGACAAAAATCCCACTCTGTGGTGAGTGGAAAATACCAAGCCACTTTCAAACCCCCATTATTTATAAGAATAGAATTTCCTTGATTCAGAGTTATGGTAAAATAAATTAAAAAGTCGATTCTTTTATTGCCTGCAAGAGATCTGTTCTTTCAAATGTGCATCAGCACAGCATAAATGGCCTGAGATGTAAGAAACTATATGGTAGAGTTAACAGAGCTCAGCTGCACATTTATCTAATAATTCTTCTTTTGCAGATACTAAAAATCCTTTGTATTTCAAGCCATTTTTTAAAATAGGTGCACTCTTTTTATTGGATGGATAAATCCAGCATCATGTCATAATGAACTGTTCCCCAGAAGACTATCATCAAGATTGTCTACCATGATGGGGATGTTTATTAGGCTGTTATTACCTTTAAGCATGGCTACTGAAGACAATATTCATAGTGACATGCGAAGCTTTCTTTGCTTTTCTCCTGTCATCTAATAAGAAACTGTGTTTGCTAGAATAGTTCCACATATCTGTATTAACTTAGACACCTTGCAAAATTCCCTTTGCCAGGACATCATTGTAAAACAGATTAGCAATCTCTGTAGATTTCTTTCCTGTTCAAATAATCTTCCAACAAAAAAAAGAAAACAAAAGAAAGATAGTGTGTCTTGTGATTGCTTTTGGTCATTAAAATTGGTTACATGGTGGCAGTCGCTCACAATATAAAGTGGAAACTTTTGACAAGCCTTCTGGATATCAGAGAAGCCTAAATCAGTTACCACTCATAAAAAACCTTTTGATCAAAGAGTTTCTGATGCAAGTCAGAATTAGATTGGAATAGAAGCCACAGACAAATGAATAAGTGTTGCATTTCTGAGATGCAGTTCTTCAAGAAGAATTATGTACAGAAATTTGACTCAAACAATTCATAGGTAGATTTCTTTTTTTTTTTTTCTATTATCATACAGGTAATTGGGTACCCAACATTCACCCATGATATGTTTTTGTCATATGGGGTGCATGTCTCCTCAAATAAAGGTTACAGTTTGGAGAGCAGCAAAGTGCAAATGTTGAGGAGAGCAGCAATCAATAATTCAATCTTTTTTACAAGTAAACAAAGTACTTTGTGTATATACATCATAGAAGTACAAAAAATGTTGGATGCCAAGAACGACACGAGTAAATCTCAGAATATATATTATGAATGATGTCATACATTTAAAAAAGCATACAATATTTATCATTGTCTAAGTTCTCTCTTTATTACTATGAGCTCCCTAAAGATTCAACTCATCTCTTATTTTTTCATTTACACATTTCATCTTAAGGCACTTTACAGAGACAATTCAATCAAATCAAAAGGAAAGTTTTATATCTAAGGAAATGTACCTATTCACAAGATTCCCTCGCCCTGAATGAGCATGTAGCAAAGAAGTAGACATTTGCTATTATTGTTTTGTTGATCCCGTAACAGTCCCTCACTGAGTATGCATGCAGTGACAGTGGAGAGGAAAAGCTCACAGCGGCTAATTTGCTCTGCAAAATATCCAGCACTAAAATACCTTTCAGGTTCAAGAGGGATTAGGTAAATAAAATCAGAAAGAACACTGTTTTTCTGTTTGTCTGTTTAAAGTGATAGTAAATGACTTCAAAACATAATTTGTACTTTTAAATCAATAAATTTTAAGTAGCTATCAATGCTAGCCATATTTAGCACTACAGCAAATTGCATTTCCACCTGATTTCTGAATGCAACTAGAAAGCACTGACATCCTCAGTTCTAAGCTTTGACTTCCAAAACAAATCAAAGTTGATCAATATTTTCTTGAGATTTGTTTGTGATTAATATGTATTTCAATTTTAATAGAATTTTTTTATCATTACTTTGGTCAGAATTAAGTTATTTTTGTGACAACTGAGGAGTTTTCTTTTATTGAACAAGCAGTACCGACAATTTTCTCCATGTGTATATGCATACTATTAAAGCCAAAAAAATATAGTTGTTATACAAGTTGTTATAAAACAAAAAGGCTGTAACTATGCAGAACTGGGCATGGACTTAAAATGACTTTTAAGTTATCATGTTGTCCAGCCTAAGTAGTTGTAGCTAAACTAATGGTATATTTTTCTCCTAAACAAGACACATATGAGATTTTTAGTCACATAACAAAGGATGCCTTGAATAGCTTGAAAATGGGAAAAAAAAACTCCTTTTTGACCAAAAATGCAGTTACTACATTTTTGCTTTGCAGGGCAGTATACTTTTACATTATTTTTAAATAAATAAGCAGATGAAAAAGTGTTGAATAAAAAAAGATCGAGGTGACCTTCATGCCATTTTATTTCAGTCATAATGTGCTTGTTAAATACATTTAAAAAAATCATACCGCATCTTTTTTTATACTTAGGTTTTATTTTCTCTTGCTTTATTTTTAGTATTTTGCTGGTAGATAGTTGATCTTTTTTTGTTTTTTAGTTTGCTTCATAATAGGTTTGTGTTGATGTTATTTTCTGATTGCTGATATTTCAGCAGTATCTTGAGTCTCTGTTTGCCCCATTTAATTTTCATCTGTGTCAGCTTGTCACCTTGTTTTAGATCTAGTATCACACTGTCACATCAAACTGTGTAATAATGTAAATTGTCGATTGTATTACTTTTTTTTTCTTTAGGGGATTTTTCTACACTTCTTTTTTCTTCTATTCTTCCTTTCTTGCAGAATGACAATGAAATCGTTACTCCTTGGTTGAAGCTCGGAGTCAATATCCTTCCTTTGTCCTCATGCTTCCTGACAATGTTCTCTCTAGAGGCAGTAATGTACTCCTCAAAGTTAGTTTCTTTGTCACGTGTTCTTCTTTTTTCCTCTCTTCATTCACAATCTTGCGACGTGTTAACTCTGATATAACACCTTCTGCATGAGCTGAGAGCTTTTGGTCTGCTTTTAATAAACATGTTCTGGCAGATAATATCTTGTGAAAGCTGGAACAAGGCGACCCTTACTTACATTTAGAAAATAGATGGCTCATATCTCATCATTTGGGGAGCATATAGAGCCTTGTAAAATGATTTCTTTCTAACTCGTGCAGTTGCATTCACCCCCCTTTACTCTGGAACCTTGGTATTAAATCTTGTGCAACCAACTGCCTTTGGAAGAAGTCTATTTAGTAAATAGTTCACCTGTGGGGAACCAGATAGGGTGCAGGTCTAATTCACAGTGTGGGCCCAGTCCAGGGGTCGGTCCAGAGATCTGGATCTATTGTTCCAGGATTGTACTATATGAGAAGAAACAAAAGTTCAAAGAAGAAAGTCTCATCTATTGCAGGAACAAAAGAAAATCATCTGTTGTATTCTGTCATATTATGTTCTCTCCTATTCGTCACAAACACTTTGTACAACATTGTTCCCTCTTCTAAATTCTTGGTAATCATCAATTCATCATCAATTGGCTAAATCACCTGCCTGGCTGGTTAGCCAACAAGACAATGCAGAAAAATCAAGCCAGAGGTGTTTACCAAAAATACCTTCATTGTGCTTTTTTTTCAAAATTTGATGAGCAGCTCACTTCCATGGAAACATAATAAGTGGGGATAGCCCTATTTTGCCTAGGGGACTGGAATTTGGAGAGACCTGCTCTCATTATGTCAGGCTCCATTGTGCTGTTATGCTGCATGTCACAGTCACTATCAGGTCACAAGGAGCTTCCACACAGCCTCAGAGGTGATTGGGAATAATGGAGGCTGATAAAACAGAGAAAACACATACTGACGTGCCGTCCCTCCTGTGCAGATGAAGAGCTGGTTTGAGAATTTTACACATTTCAGTCAATTAAATCATTCTTTTGGACTCCGTCACAAACTCTGCTTTGACAGTTAGGTTTTTGGTCAAGCGGTTAAACTGTGATACACACATTTTCAGTTTCGCTGTTTCAGATGAATGTAGATGCAAAAAAGCCCATTTGGTTATGATAATTTTCCTCTTAAGCATTTTTATTTTGAAGGTGCCTCTGTAAATTGCCAATTTAAATTTTCCACATTTAGATCTTTTGTACTTTTTTTGTTTGTGTTTCACTCTAATGTAAATCCCACCTTACATTTGATGGATTACTGTTCAAATGAAAGAAGACAATAGATAGTCAGTGTTGCACTTTCTTTCTGGGGAGAAATTTGCAATTAGTTAAAGACAGAATTGATTTATTATAATGTTAATTATTTTAAGTTTCATAAGGTGTTGGTTAAGAATTTTCTTAACTATAAAATAAACAATAAAGTGTATTATGGCTAAGCAAGCCCAAAAATATATCAGCAGGAAAATATAGATAATAGAAAACTATATAAATTCTACATTCTCAGAAATATTTATGAATCTGATTTTTTTTTTTGGTGAATATAAGAAAATCAAGAAAATCAAAATTATCTCAAAAAATTTGCTGAAAATTTGTGTCTGGATCAGAAGGTTAGATTATAGTTTTGATTTTGTTCTTTAGAGGTTGCCATATTCTGTCATGTTTCCCTTTCTGAGTCTCCTTTATAACCTCTGTTTGCTTACTTTTTGCCAGGTGTTTCTATTTCAATTCTTTTGTGTATTTTATAAATAGTTTTCTTTTTCTTCTGTTTCTCTATTTTTTG
This sequence comes from Jordanella pulchra, assembly GCA_034780135.1. Lineage (NCBI taxonomy): Eukaryota > Metazoa > Chordata > Actinopteri > Cyprinodontiformes > Cyprinodontidae > Jordanella > Jordanella pulchra. The sequence continues at coordinate 27,120 of JAUZNJ010041666.1, read as the reverse complement.
CAGGTTTTGTTTGTGCATTTTTGCCACTATTTGGCCCTATTAAGGTAATTTCTCTTTCTTCCAGACTCATAGTGTATTTGCTACTTTACTTAAGTTGTCCCCGCACTGTTAGCGTTCACTGGATTCTCTATTGTGGCTCTATTTAATTGCAAGTCATTCACTAAATATCATTGACTCACCATGCTGCTTCCAGGCATCCATTATTATTTCTGAACAGCAACCCTTGACAATTTCATATTTGATAGAAGACTTATCTTTAGCCAAGGATGACAGATGGTTTAAAAGAAGGGTCAATGAAGCTATCTTTGTTAACCTGGAAAAGCCGCCCTTTAACAGAGGAGGTGGTCTCATACATTACATGTCACCTACAAACAACGCGCTTTTAGGAACTCTCCTCACCTGACTCACACTTTAAAGAGCCATATGACTGAAACCACTCTGATGAGGGAGTTAATGACCCATCAGAACCTCATTAACGACCATCAACACCCCCCAGAGCTCTACATGGGCCATCCAGTGGTAGGGATCAGAGCCATCTTTGTTTTTAGCTTTTTCCCCATCACCAAATTATATGATTTCTTCTGTTAAAACTGAAGAAACCTCTTGGATGAGAGGTGAACCGTCTTTAGAAAACCTCACGAACAGCTGCCAAAAACTGAAATTTTCAAGCTCCACCATGACCTGGATGACATAGAACCTTCACAGATATGTTATCTTTAACTCTTATCTTTTCACCTACATAAACACTGGGCATTACTTCATGTCATGTATATGGTGTGCTGCAGGTCAAAACCATTGCTGTATGGCCCAAGTCATAGCTTTAGTATTTTTCACAGTGAAATAAACTGAAATAAGGAATGGACCTGTGCAGCCTGTAAATCTAGCTTTTCTATCTAAAGCATCAATCAGCAAGACCGGAACTACACAAAACAAGCAAGCCTTGGTTTCCAGCAGACATATAGAGAGTAAATCTTATTGTTTTCAAAGAGAGAGTTTTGGCCTAAATGATGAATTAGCAAAGCCCATTTAAAGCAAGTTATTTCAGACAGGCTGCGCAACAATAGAGTAAACACAAGTTAAACCTCCTGTAGGAGCTAGAGGCAGGAAAAAAGCAATAAAGCCAAACTATGCAAAACAGATTTTAAAAGTTCAACCTTTTGTTTTGTGTTGATCTTTTTTTTTTAACTATGCAATGTTATGTGCAGCAGGTTTATGTTATGACTTGGCTCTCATTAGTGCAGGCATATTGGATGGGTGTCAGGAAATAAACAGCACAGGAAAAATGTCCACATTGTAAACTAATAAGGGCTGCATTTTTCCTTTTCAATAAAAGATTTACTGTTGCACAATTTGCCCTTCATCTTAGTTTATTAGGCATAGAGGAATGCTTTTCTTTTCCTCTCTGTGGTTTTAACTCCACAGGTGCAAATAATCACAAACAGTTGCACACAGGCTTTTGACAAGCAAGGCGAATATGCCGTAAGTAGAAGGAGCGAGCAGAAACGTCATGACATAACGATTCAGAATTTATAATCAAACATATGATAAAGCTCCATGAGAACATGCTCATGTGTTTCCACACCATCTGTTAATTGTCATTACAACGAGAATGTTAAATTTACTTTGCAATGCCAAGCTTGAGATGTTAAATACAGACTGCTGGGAGAACTGATGTTCAGCAGCTGCAGCAACTGTAGAATTATAATATTGAGTTAAAAAGAAGCAATGATCTCATTTTCAATGATGAATCGCATTTACTTAGGCATGTTTTAAATCAGAGAGCCTTGGACTTTCAACAAGTATGGCAAGCCAAGGGCAAATTAAATCAAAACATGTTCAAAAACTTTTATTAAGTTTAATAAGTCCGGCAACAGCTCTATTAGCTCGAATAAGTAGTATTCGTTAATTGTGCTGAAAATTTTTCAGTTTTATTTGTTTGAAGGCTTGGTGTTCACTGATTAACAACAGTAGCTCTGGTTTTGTTGGTGATCTCTTATTTCTGCAAAACAATACGTTTTCCAAGGCTGACTGAACTGATATGATGGGATGGATAGATGTGTCCAGGTGAGCATGAGGTCTGTCGTTTCTGACCTCATCACACCGCTTCAGTTCATTAGATCTGTCCTGGCTGCCATCTGCCAATCTCACCACTCCTCACCTAGGAGCATGTGCTCTTTTTCATTTCCAACTTAAATTTCCTTCTTCTTTTCAGCACACAAGCAGCCCACATTTACCACTACAACTTTTATTTCGCCTGGGCTGATTAGATCAGAGTTCTGGGAAAAAAAGTATTATGTTCCTTAGAGATTTTTATCTGTCTTTTGCCTCACATTTCAACAAACAAAGTGAAAAGATTTTTATTCATCAAAGGAAAAAAAACTGTCCAAACCAACATAGTCCTATGTGACAATGAGGACACCTGCCCACTTTTTCTAATGTGCTAATATGTTTATCTGATTTGCTTTCTTCATGTTACTCAGGTTAAGAAAAGAAACATCTGTAAGAAATCTCTAATAATAAATGGTTTTCAATTTTTGTGCAAATATAAATCAAGAGAGTTTGTATTCAACCTCTCTAACTAAAGGCTTTCATCATGATCATGTGAACTAATAACACTCTCATACAAAAAACCTTTTTGAGATGCTCACTGCATTTATACTGCGATTCAATTAGACACAAGTGGATTTTATTTAATATCTGCATGACTTATGAATATTATTCAGACACATCAGAAAAAAGGGGGCTGAATAAAAAGAGATGGTAAACAAACTTTGTGTTGTTTACAAATGTTTACTACCTTCACGTTGTATTATGTGTTAGATTGAAACAGTCTATGACATATCATACAAATGAAATAAAAAAGGTAAGACACTATAAACTGTTAAAATTTGAAGCGGAAGCACTATGGAAACTTTTGCAAAGCGCTGTTCCTGCTTTGGTTTCCTGTTTTAGAGATCAAATGATCTGTACTGTCCTTTACGGTCAGAGAAAGTAGGACACAGAGACATACAAAGCATAATAATACATGTAATTAAAAACATAAACAATGTATTTTGTGTCAATGCAGCTACTGAAGAATGCAGAATAACTTCAAATTCTCAAGAGAAGTACTTATTCATATATCTCAGGTCCTCATTACTTAGCAGCATATTATCTTCTCAATCAGTCACCCTGATGCTTTGTTTCAAATGGCGTCAAGATTGCACTGTAAAAAAAAAGAAAGCACACAGAGCTGTTTACCCCATCAGTGGGCTTGTTCACACTATACATGACTTCTCCGTACTGTTTTATTCCAGTCGAGACACCAGCAGCTTCTAAGTGTTTGCATGAGATTTGAAGCTGCCATTGAGCCAACATTTACTCAATATAAGACGTTAGCAGGTAATTAAAAAGAAACAACAGTGCTTCCTCGATTCAGGTTTATGAATGTAGTTAATACCTGATGACAGTGGAGCCTGTATGATACAAATTTGTACTTTTTTTACATGTTGTAATACCTCCAAAATGAGAACTTTGTGGTCTCTTAGCCTATTAACAACAGCCCAGGTTACTGTTGGGAGCCCTGGAGAGCCAGAACTTAACTGCAGCCATAAAACCTTTATCTCAAACAGGGCAGGAAGAATTACTCACTAAGTGTATGTTGTAAAAAAATATAAAGAGTCTAATAAAATTGCCAAAATACATTACTGAATAATTTCAGAAAAGTCGTCTAACTGTATTTGATTTAAAAAAAACATTCTAATTCAAATAATATAAGTGAGATTCTTGTATGGGATTTCTTTGAGAAATTAAATTCAGAACTAGGAATTTTTAAAGGATTAAACGGTAAATACAACCAATTGGTGTCTATTTTTTTACCATTATAACACTTCCTATATGTTAACTGTGTATATTTAGTGGAGCATTAATGATAATTATAGGGATGAAAATAATAAAAATAACTTCAAAATTAGCTCTGAATAATAACTTTTAATTTAGAAATACAAGTAATAGGGTAGAAAGTGGTGAAGAAGCAGACAATTTTCCTCATTTGTCCAAAACCTGCATAGACCCTACTTGTCAGAAGTCATGGATGCATCTCAAGGTCAAAAACAGAAAAAGGTACCATAATGAAAGGGCTCAAGGTTTCAAAATTAAGCATAAGCGTAAGTGAATTCTGGAAAGGCTCTTATCAGCCTCACCTGGTTCACCTGCCGGTGCCTCAGGTTCAGCCATCAATATCGGGACTGAACCCTCTCCAATGTAGGTACCAGATCTGCTCAGATGGTTCGATCTCCTCATGGATTTCAGTAAGTGAAGTTCTGGAATACAGCTCTTTACATGAACCAATGTTGCTGTAAAAAATGTAAAAATGACCTGCCAGAACTCACTGTTGTGTATCTAAATGAACAGAAGGTTTCAACTTTAAAATACTTAGCTGTGATTGCTGATGAGTATATATTGATCCATAAAACCGTGTTTAGGCAGAAACGTAAGGTCTCCACTAGAGAACCACCTCCAAGCCCATGAAAATCCTTTGTTTCAAGGAATGAAAGGAGATGCTTTTATTGTCATAAACTTGGTCTTGTTGTTGTGAAATGTTTAAAACACTAGAATCTGAAGTGAAGCAGTCAAAAGGAGAAGGCTTGATTAAAACCATCCCTACTGAGAAAAAGAATCAAAATGAGGAGCTTGAGCCCTACAAATCCTTTATTCTGGATAGTGTTGTGTCTTTGACTGGAAAGTTGGAGGATGAAAAATTCATTTAAATGCTAAAGTATACAGGAGGGTCAAGATCTATGATTTTAGCTGATGCAGTGCCAGTGGGTGACAGTTCCTCATGCAATTCAAATATTTTAATTCAAGGAGTTGAGATATGTTGTAGCTCCTTTGCACTATGTGCACATTAAGTCAAAGCTGGTTAGCTTCATTTTCCTTGTGGCAGTCGGGCTTCACTTCCAATAAAAGGAGTGCATTTTATTATGGAAAGTGAAATTGCTGGTGGAAAAGTGCAAACTGTGCTGGAAGTAACTGATGAAGTCCACCTTGAAAGATAATGACCTGGCAACATGTTTTTCTTTTTTTTTTTTGCTGTACCCGGGCTCAAAAACACAGCAAAGCTGTGGAAACTGATAAGGGGGATTCCTTATTGGCTCAAACTTTAGCTGAAGATGGCTTGCAAATCCAGAGGGAACACAAAGAGGACGCCAAGGGGGCTTCTGAAAGTAAATTAAAGGACTTTCATCTTCCACAGTCAGACTTGCCAGTCACATGTGAGAGGCTCATTGTTGCACAAAAATCGGATTCCTCACTGGATAAATGTTTTTCTTTCTCTGAAACAGGAGATAAGACTGCTTGTTATTATCTTGAGGATGGTGTTTTGATGCACAAGTGGACTGTACACCCAAAAGTACAATCAGAGGCAGAAGGAACATCTTCTGATGACAAAGAATGGAGCAGTACTTATGAGATTGTTGTGCCTCTTGGGTATCATCATAATGTTTTAACCGTTGCACAAGACCATCCTTTGTCTAGGCATTAGCGAGTTATGAAAACATAAAATTAAATACTCAACCACTTCTTTTGACCGGGGTTGAAGGCTGATGTGGCAGAGTTTTGTCGTACTTGTAAAACATTTCAGGTTACAAATAAGCCAAACCAGCCTGTTCCGTTACCCCTCTTCATATCAGCACTCGGTGAGCCATTTGATCACACATCTCCTCCCTCAACAAATTAGTTCTGGGACATTGTTGGTCCTCAGGCTTATTCCAACACTAGTGTTCTATCCCCGGAGGAAGACCAAGCTAACACCTTCCTAAGCCATAGATCTGATCACCTATAAGTTCTCAATATCAAGTCTTCTGCCTGTGTGTGAGCACCGCAGAACTTATTTCATTTGTGTCAAGAAACCCTTCTTATTGCAACTTCTCTCAGTGTGAGTCTCTACAGGTTTAAACATTGTTACTTCTTGTTATCAGATTTTGGATTATATATTCTCATATACACTCTTATATTTTCCTTGCCAAAGATGGGCAAGACACCGTATAGTCATTAAAAGAAAATAGAATGCATCCAGATGAGGCTTGTTTGGATTAAATTTAAGTTTTAAAAAATAACTTTATGTGAATATTGTGATTTCACATAAATTAGCTGTATACAGAAAATCCTAATTACAGAAATAGCATATAGCATCAGCACTGGTCCAATCACCACAATTACCTCCATCTGCTCCACTGCTTTGCTCCTAATCATCCCTCATTAAATCCACCTGTTTCCCTGCCTTTATATACCTGCTCAGACCAGTAGCTGGGGCCAGATTATTCTGTAAAGCTCTTAAACTGAGGACCGAGAATTCAAGCCAGACACAGAAGGAAAAGTTATTGAAATGTGCAGCTGGAAAGACAGTGATTGTCAGGCATGGCAAATGGTTCTTCTGGGGAGATGAGTTGATGTGGAAGTGAGCAGCAGTAGATGATGGAATTGAGCGTCAGAAGGAAACTCAGAAAGACTAACTTCAGACTTACGAGAAAATCTCAGATGAGAGAAGTTGAAGCGATTGGTGTGTGATGTCACCGTCAGGACTTGAGTGAGAGCAGGAACTCCACAGGTAGGTCTGCTGGCTTAATCCGTTTAAATTTGCTTGGTTCCTTAGAGAAAGCTGAGAGACATAAACCATGCAAAGGGATGCTATCAAAAAGATACACACAGGGGTTTAGGTATCTGGCCCCAACTACTGGTATGAGGCAAGTATATATAGGCAGTGAAACAGGTGGATCTGATGAGGAATGATTGGGAGCGGAGCAGATGCAGGTGATTGTGGTGATTAGACCAGTGCTGATGCCCAGATTAATGACATGGATAACTCTCACAATGTAATAAAAGTCCGATTTCAAATGTGTTATGCGTAGAGAATTAAAAACACCAAGTCTTGAAGCCTGTCTAATAGGAAGCGCCTGCTGGTTTCACTGTTTAGGAGGTCAATTCAGTTTATTTATATAGCGCCAATTCACAACATATTATATCTCAGGGCATTTTATAGAGACAATTCAATCAGATCACGCAATCAGACTAGTTAAAACTTTTCTGTCTAAGGAAAACCAGTTAATTTCATTGACTCTTTGACTCAACAGCAATCCCTCACACTAAGCATGCCTGTAGCAACAGTGGAGAGGAAAAACTGCCTTTTAACCAAAAGAAACCTCCAGTAGAACCAGGTTCAGTTCAAGGAGACAGAAACAGAAGAGTTGCAACAGGAGGTGCAACTAAAAAGCCCCCATAGCCACTGCATATAAGCTTGGACCTTGTGACAGTTAAACACAAACAGAAATTAGATCTAGGAGATCTAGAGGCCACATTAGTTTGTTCTACTTTTGAAGAGATAATCTCTTTAGTAGTAAATCAGCATATTAATAATAAATTAAAAAACATAACATATTAAAATCGAGGGTTTAACATCACAAACACGAAAAAAGGTTTTAAACAGAATACGGTATTCAGAAAATACAGCTTGACCAACTTCAATGTTTAAAACTGATAAATCAAAACACTCTAGGGCCAAGGTGTGACCATGTTGAGTTGTGTGTTTTTTACAGGTGAAGTTCTTCATAAAAAAAAACCCTGTCTAGAAAACCTCAAGGCACTAAAATAAGAACAGTCTCGAGATAAAAGAAACTTAGATTTATGCGGTCAAATTTGACATACTCAGTAGTGGTAAAGCATTTTGAATTGTCTTGGGCATAATTGGCTTATAAAAAAATCCCTGTATTTTCATTCTTTGGTCAGAATTGGTCCATCTCAGTCATCGTCAGTAGGCGGTAATTTCTTTCCAGCACAGGTCCCTGGAAAGACTCTGCTCTCGTGTCTAAACTGCCGGTGGGGAAACCTTAACTGGGTTAGCAGCTGGGTCACATCAGAGCTCATCAGAAGTTCAGTCCAATCAGGCTGAAATACAACCCTCATCATTTGATACCAGCACCTTACAGAGATGGGTCGCAACACTGGAGGTTGAGTGAGTGCTCAAAACTGTAGGCCAGGCTGCTGTAGAAAAACATTGTCTAAATAGCCTGGGGCAAATGATAACCAACATCCAGGTGATTGAATGTTATTTTGTTTACAATACTAGTATGTTTAGTTTTGCTGTCATGATAGTTAAATATTCCACAGGATTTATTTTGTTTGCTCTGTTTTTCATCAGCAAACTAAAATCCTGTCCTAAGAACAATCTTTTTCTGTAAAGGAATACGTTCCTAGTAATTCAAGATTAATTCGTGGGAGAAGTCTGCTAAGAATTGATTGTTTTGGTGAAAAAGAAAAGGAAGATCCAAGAGAAAACATCTCTGACCCGAGACGGCTCTGTCTCTTTCTCTCCCTCTCCCACATTAGTTTGATAAATAACACTGACTCACCAGCATTGAGAGTCATCCATCAGCTCTGCTTCAGCACGCGAATAGAAAAGAGGACATCAAATATTGACACCCACAACTTTTCCCCATGTGCAACACAACTTTGACACTCACAAGGCTGTGAGTTATTGAAACTCCCCAGCAGCCATACATTAAAAATCTCTGATGTACGCCTTCAGCTGGGGATGGATGATTACGTAATCGAGGATGCAGTCATACTTTCATCCACTGTACAATTCATCATTTATAATGATTTAAAAGTGGGAAGTGAGACATGACTGCACCTTTCAACAAGAAGAATTTTAAGGTTTCAGTAGAAATTCTGTTTTTTTTTTTTTTTTTTTGACCACTTGAATCCTGAATGCTTCTTCTTTCCTTAGTTTTTTTTAAAGAATATTGAGTGTTTTTCCAATTTGGAAGTTTTAAATTTTAGCTGGAAAGCCCCCAAAAGTTGGAATTACAAGTTGGAAAGTATAGGAGGATGCTGACTTCCACATTCAGGGTGGATGCTACTGGCTCCATGTAGCCCAGAGAATAGACTTTAAAATCTGGAACAAACTCCCAGAAGACTGTAAAAGAGCTGAAAGCCTGAATTCTTTTAAGTCAAAGTTAAAAACCCATTTGTTTAGAACTGCCTTTGACTGTTAACTGAGGTATTTTTAGTTTAAGGTTGTGGTCCAACTGTTTTATCTGTTCTAGGCATGTTTTAAATGTTAAATTTGGTAACTCTAATTTTAATTTTAACACTAATACTTAGTAGCAGTTCTTGATTTTGTATGTTGCATTAAGTCTGTCGTTTAGGGGCTACTTCTAAGTGATTAGACGATGATATACTTAAAAGCTGTGTATATCCACAATTCTACTGTGCAGAGGAGTGTTTTTGTTATTGCTGTAACAGTGTCCATAAACAACACAACAGTTTACAAGAGAAAAACTTGAGCATATACCTCAGAGATTACATCACCAAACTTGTTATATTCAAGTTATGAGTGTAAATGAACAGAAAATCTGTATGAGGCATATCAGGGTGCTAGAGAAGGTTAAACAATTCAGGGACATTTTAGGAACTGCTTTTTTTACAGTGTTGGCAACTCTCATCCAACTTGTGAGTCTTACATTGTCTCATGATTGTGTCAATGCTTCTCTGTAATCAAGTTCACCTGCGCCCTTGCTATCAGCAGCCCAATCCATGCACCTTTTCTGCTCCCTTTAAATACAGCTCTCTGGCAGACAATCTCTGCCAGATTATTGGAAAGCCCTTGGTGAGTAAGTTGGTGAGTCTAGCATTCCTCCTGTCTTCCTGCCTGATCACGACTCTGTGTCTACCTCCTCCCTGCTCTGCCTAGCTCCTAACGGATCTCTCATCAGCTAGTGGTTTCTGTTCACCGCTTCAGTTTTTGTGCCCTAGTGTCCGTCTCCTGCTATTCCCTAGGATTTAACTCATTATCTCTGCTCAAACTCTGGCTCGACTTCCTGATCACAGCGTGTCCTTTCTGGTCATTATGCAGGTTCCTATTCTGGTTCTGACCCCACGCTGCCTCTGGGCCATTGACCCCTGTTAAAATCTACTAGGATTTCTCCCTCAGAAACCTCTGATTATTCTACGGAGCGCGCTTTTTCACGAACAGTCAGTAAAACATCCATCATTGAGGAACCAAAATTCAGGATCCAAATCACTCCCCAGATTCAGAAGAGGTTAGAGGCGTTCAGTCTGAGTTCATTTAATTCCCTTAGTTGCTTAACTGCCATAAACCTGATCCCTCTGTCCATAGTGGTTGCTGTGCCTGCTGCTGTTCGAATTTTAAAGAACTGTTAAAATGTTTCTCTGTTTGTTGTGTCCAGCTGAATTTTAGGTGTCCAGGACCAGTTGGTTGCATAGATATTTTGTCTTGTTTTAAATGCTCACCCTACTCAGATAAATGTCACAGTAGTGGTAAGATATTTACTTTCATGGTGTTCTGACTAAGGAGGCCTAATCACTCAAATGTTCATATTTTGTTCTCAGAACATTTGAGAAGAACTGTGATTTGGAAACTATAAATCCAAAAGTTAGGATGGGTCCATACTATGAAGAGCTCTAAAACCAAACGATAAATGTTTGTATTAAATGGAGAGGTAGCCAGTGGAGAACGGATTAACAAAAGTTAGCTCAGAAACTTGATTTTATTAAAGGCCGTAGTTTATTTTGCTATAGTGTGATCACACTTTTATACTTTCTGCTACTTAACACTGGGTGTGAGAAACTGAGCACTAATCTGACGTTTGCTTAACAGTATAGAAAACATGCTAGGTATTACAACATATCAGTGAAATAATACATGAATTTTAGCGTTGCTAAAGGGTTTTGCTTTGATAAATTGGCAGCATATCTTCCACAACCCTAGTTTAAGAATTTTTATGTATTTTAACACCTTCAGGATGGGAGCACATAACTTGGTTTCAGGAAGTGTAACCACACCAAACACACTCCCTTCTAGATACAGAATGAGGAGGTTGAGAGAGTTAAGAACTACTAGCCCCTGTGGGTCCTCATATTTCCTGACCTCACCCTGGGCGCAAACCTTTCACACCAGGTGGGGAGAGTTCAACACAGACTTAATTTCCTCTGGAAGTTAAGGGTTGTCCACCTTCCCCACCAGCAGCTCATGAACTTTTGCAGGTCAGGTATAAAAAGCCTACTGGTTTATTGCTTTACTGTGTCATTTTTTTCAACTGCTCACTGGAGAACAGGAAGAACCTGCAACAGGTGGTGAGGGCAGCAGAACTCATTATTGGATCACAGCCGCCTTTTCTGACAAATATTGACACCTGTAGACCTGTAAGATAGCCAGCCTCATTGCAGCGGACTCCACTCAGCAATCTAAAACTTTAAAAACTGTATCCTGGAGACTGAAAACAGTCCTTATCCCAGAGTGGTGAGATCAATCACCTCTATGTAAAGATATTTTATGTTGTTATGTTATAGAGTATAAATATATTTTCAGCATTTAAAGCATTTTTTCCTTTATTTCCAGGACTGGAATTAATTTTTATTGGATGTATAAACAGTTTTAGAATACAACACAGAAAAAGCAATGATCTGCTGTAAGGAAGTCCCCTCTGATCATTTTATTGAAGAGTCAGTAGGAATTTTTATTTATTTATTTATTTTTTTGCATGGACAAATGGTCTTTTGCTGACTGCAAGCTTGATTTATTCCTGAAATGAAACTGTGACACAGAGCAGTTGAATTACACAATAACCAGTGTTCATCTTACTCCTAGTATAACTCTAACTTCTTTCAAATGAACTGATTTATGCTTCTTATGCATAATCTAGTGAGCTCTTCAGTATGCACTGGGAAGCTGCAATTAAAGACAAATGAAAAACTGTAGAAATTTATTTTAGATGGCAACATCCTGGCTTTTTTTTACCCAGATCTGTGTAACTTTTTAGTTTTTATTCATTTTCTATCACCAATTCCTTCCTAATGTTCACATGAATCTAGAATTCTTTCAGTCATGTTACAAGTTGCTGAAGATTTAAGATAAGTCCGTTTAAGTCCAAATTAAAAGCCCATTTGTTTAGAGCTGCCGTTGATCGTTAAAGTTAAATTAACTGAGGTATCCTTAGCTTAAGTTTGAAGTCCGTCTGTTTTATTTGTTTTTCTACCTGCTGTTATCGTGTAATTATCTTTACTTGCTCATATTTTGTTTTTATTTTCCTTCTTTTTTATTGTTTAATTCTTGTAGAGCACCTTTAATTGTCTTTGTACTGAATTGTGCTATAAAAATAAAGTTGCCTTATATGTGTTAAACAGTCCCATTAATGTAGTTAGTTAAGTTAGTTAATTTAAAAAGCATTTCAGTAAGTCTTTTTTAATTAAATAAAAGAGATATTTAACTATGAAAAGATATTTTATGATGTCAACTAACAGTTAATACCAATAATCTCTTAGAAAGACTTGAACAAGGTTCAAAAAGAAGAAAGGTTTTTGGACAGACAGTGTGATCAGTACTGTTTGTGTGTGCCGGAGTAAGACAGTTGCACTTTGTAAGACTTCTTGTTTTCAGAATATATATCATAATTTCAATTATCTTCTCAGAAGAAGATAAATAGTTTTAAAGAATCAGCTCTTGTCTAGTACTGTATTGTTAAACAAAATCAAAATATTTTTTGACTAGATGTAACATTTCAAGACTTTTAGATTTAAATGTTTTGCAGAGTACAACTGAACTTTACCAAACAACCTAAAATTGAGTCACTAAAAGTTTGTAATAATTATTATATAAATTGGTTTATTTATATATGTGCTTCACAAAGACTGTATAGGAATAAACAAATATGACAAGGAAAGGAATACGGCAAGGAAAACACAAAAATAATTTCTAATGATCAACCAAAAACAGGGGGAGCACAGAAAACTCACACTTCACACCTAAAGTGACTCCCATCCCAGTTTTCAGGAAGGTGCTAGTAGGGAAATATCTGCTTGACTGACCTACCAATCGCTACTCCCTGACCCTTCTTTCTGTTGTTACCTTCAGTTGTTACCTCCAAATGGATGGCCAGCCGGGATGACAGTCTGCCCCAGCGGGTGACACAAGCAGCAGCAAAGCCAAGGGCTGAAAAGGTTAGGAGGAGGGGTGTATATGTGGGAAAAGAGGTGAGACAACACTGAGGCTTGATCACAACAAAGAAAACTTTAATAAGTGGCTTCTAGTGCTGTGAAGTAATAATGCAATTTATCTTGTTCATAACTAAAGTCAGCTGTTTGTTAGCTCCCCATTTAAAAACTGTAGGTTTGTCTCACTACACATATTCTGCTGTCATGGGAGATTGACAGTTTAACATCTTTACATGTGCCGGCCTATTTTCTCTTCTGTTAACCTTTAGAAATCAACCCTCAGAGATCCCCGTCTGTATGTTTAGCGCCATGCAGTCTGTCTGTTTGGGGGGATTAATATGTAGAGGTTAAATAGGCTTGGGTGCACCCAAAGGAGAACAGGGCTTTTCCCAAAACATATGTGACTTTGCCAGATGGAGCCATGGAAATGGGATGGGGGTGATGTGGCAGTGTGAAATTAGGTGTTGGAAATATCAGAATCAGAATCAGAATACGGTTTATTGCCATTGTTAGTGAAGGAGTTCACAAACTAGGAATTTTTTATGGTACAGTCGTGCAACATAAAACAGATAATGAACATATAAAACATATAATATAGGATAAATAAAATACTAAAAATATCTAAACACTGTGGCTATAAAAGATAAAAATATGAAAGTAACAAAGAGCAGCATGAGGTGTATTTATAATGTACATTAGCATGTGACTCGTGTGATGCATGACATTAATGGCTTTAAAAACCTGTTAGAGAAAAGACTTTCAATTCTTGAGATACTGACTGTTGGGATCTAAATCTTTATAATGATCTTATTTAGACCGTAAGCCTTACAGAAATGAAGAGCACCACTAGTTTCATGCATCACTCAACCTTCATGAAGGTTCAAATGATACAGTAATTTGAAAATCATTCACACCACCTTAACTCTCTGACAAAACTGCTACAATGGATTGCATAATTCAAAAGGTAAAAGGAAAGTGTTAGAAGGGGTATCCACAAATATCTCAAGATGAGATCCAAGCCAAAGAGGCTGTTGGTAACTCTGGAGGAGCTGCAGAGATCCACAGCAAAGGGTGAGACATTGTGCTGAAAGATCTTCTCTTAGTCAGGCACTTTATTAACCTGGTATTTATTATAGAACATAAAAGAAAGATCATATTGTAAGGAAGTTTTATCTAAAATTTAACTGGTACACAGCTATCATGTGGAAGAAGGTGCCATGGTCCAGTGAGACTAAAGAAACATGGTGAGACAGCCTCCAGCTGTGGGGTTAATTTTCTTTGTGAGAGACTCAGGAGCAGGTCAGATTTAATGGAAGATGGAGCTAAATACGATGCAAACAACTACGGGAAAAGCTCACCTCCCAACTAAACATTAGGCTGGAATCAGAAAACTAGACTTCTTAAGGTCTTGGGATCCTCTGAACATGAAACTGGATAACACATTAAAAGTAAAAATCTCTGTTGACACTATAAGCTATTATACAGCAATGTATTTGACCTGAGACTAAGTAATCAAAATTCCTACGTATAGCTTGAGTTTTTTTTCCCATGTTTGAGCAAAATCTTTAGTTTCTAAATGTGCAATGCTAGCCGTGATCTTAACAACATATTCTACAGTGACTCAATGGGAATGAACAACATGCTCCATTTAAGCTCAACATTTTTCCGCCACCGATACGTCACATACCACATGTTCTCTCACATATAACGCACAAAAAATATATTGAGGTTGGTAGTTGTGAAACACTGTTCATTCAGTAAAATGTAAGCATCTTTATTAGAGCTGTTTTTCTATATCAACATGTTTTATGGTTATGAAAGGTGAGGAGTTTTAACAGGGCTGCTTATCATTATTCACATATTCCTTTTGAAGGAAAGTCAAATTAAAATTGTTATTATGAATGTAGCAGTTCAGTCTGTGTCATGCTGACCTAGTAGGATTCTGGGTCTAAACTAGTAAGCAATCATGATTTAAAAGTACAAGTTCTCATTCAGTCACAATACTGACACATTTAGTTTCTCTCAGATCAATCAGAAGGAGGGCATGTCTGAAAGTGACTGATGTGTCATCTCAGGCTGTCTGTCTATCAGCTCTTGGCATAAGCGATGCAAATTTGTTCTTATTTTCTGTTTTCCTCATATTAAACATGTATGGAAGCCGTTTTTCTCCAGTAAGTTCTTCTGACTTTTTTTTTCTCCAGTTACAGTATATATCATTTATACTAAGATATTGCAGACATGGATGATTTTTGTTGGCAACGTCTAACAACCACAATGACTGAGATCACTATAAACAACCCATTTGACCTTGGTCATGACTTTAGCTTGATGAGGGGAACAGTAGTGTAAGTCTTCAAAATAATTGTGGGGGCAGACCCAATAAACTAATATCATTATCTAGATAATGATTTGGAGACTGGAGCTATTTCTGTGATTCTCTAAGAAGAAAATCTTTCAGGGCTGGTACATATTTTAGAGTATTTTCCACTTGATTTTAGAGACTTGGATTGCTTGGCTTTTTATTTTCCATCGCTGTTACATTGTGTCCTCAATCAGGCAAAGCTACAATGTCATTGTGGTCATCTTAGCATGTTGATGCATAAAGACTATTCCAACTATAGACTGTTATTGTCTTAAAATACCCCTCCCCAATTTAATTGATTAGAATTAGAGGAATTTATATGATGCAAAATAAATGTTCTCTCAAAGCCTTTCAAATAAGTCAAATTAGTTTATTGGTTTAATCTGAATTGAAGCAAGTTCAACTCATTACAATACAGTACAGTCCCAATCAGATCGATCCTAATTTTTTTTAGGGTAAAATCAAAGTTAGATTTAAACAGGACAATTTAGAAAGAATTTTCCTTTTCTTTTTCCTTGCTTCTAAGCAGGGATGTGGAAACAGTTCAAAGACATCACTTCATTTGACATTAACAAACCTCCATCAGAACCTGGCTAAGATACTCTCAGACTTGTTCATAATAATTCCCTAATTTGCCCTCCGACAGACAGACTTGTCTGGAGTGAACCACGCCTCTCGCCCATAGACCCCAAGAGAAACTGGATGGATGGTTAACGCTGGCATTTGAAAATAACTTTGTTATGCTGGTTAAAGAGGATTGACCCAGCAGCTCACTATAATACATACAAGAGTATTGTGGTCATTGCAGTTCACAGGAAAAAAATGTGGTCACAGAAAATTAAATTTACACCAGAAAACTCTGACATCTTGAGAATAATTTCACAGTCATACCAGAACAAGTCTTAGTATGTCTTAGTAGGAAATTTAGACAGTACCTTTTCATGAATTTTACTGTTTTTCCATATTAAATATAGAAACGATGCCTTAACCCTTTGATCTTTTTTTTTTTACATTCTTGCTAAATAACTCAAGCTTTTCCAGATTGGATGAATGATTCATTGCTATACAGATTTTATAGTCTTGTCACAGATTCTGAGTTGAATGTAAATATAACTCTTTAACTGGGCCAATGTGGTGCATACACTTGATCTTGAAATTGTTGCAATGCAATAATTTCAAATTCAAGATCATGAAATGGATTAATGTGTCTCCCCTACTGAAAGACGGGCTTTAGACTTTCTTAAATTAAATAGATTTTTTTACTTATAGGAAATAATGTGAGAAGACCTTAGGAAGATCACATTTACAAGACACTAGGCCACAGTCTTTCATGGAGATTTACTGAGTTTGTCCAAGTCAAAATACAACAATAAGTGTGTTCATATTTCAGGCTCGGTTGTAACTTACCCAAATGGTATTAAAACTCGTTAGAGAAAACTCATCATGTCACATTGTTATGGTCTGGTTGGTTTCATAACAGTTGTTTTTTTAAACTGATTATGTGGCTGGTTCAGCTCAGCAGCTACTGATAGGCCCAAAGTCTTACAAAAGTCCAACTCATGACTGTATGTTTGTTGGAATAATGATTATTTATTTACGCTATCATGCAGACCCTTCACCTGACAGCAGGATTTTTGCCTCAGTAGTCAGTTGGATGAATGGCCAGATGCTGCTCTATGGATATGGTAGATTTAAAGAATTTTAGAGATTAACTTTCCCTGTCAAATTAGGTCTACTTCTGATGTATTTTTTAGATAGCCGACAGTTGTCAAAGTTTATGTAGTCTCACTTTTTTCAGTCTCAGTGGTGATTAGTCATAATTTCAAGACCAAATAAAGCATATAAACAACAGATGACAATAAGCAGACACGACCACAGTGCTTCAGTGTGACCCATTTTATCCCATTATTTTTTTCCCGGCAGAGGGCTAGCAGTTATGAAAACAAGACTGCACGTTACTGAGTCTTTTTCTCAAAGCCTCCAGATCCAGGCGCAGCAGAATGATGCAAAACCAACAGTGCTTATTGTTATTCACCGTAAACTTGTATTTCTGGGGAATTGCAGCAATTTTTCTGCATTCAAATGTGGTGAGAATGGTTTCAAAGCTTGGGGAAATGCAGTGGAAATCTCATTACGGCGTACACAAGCTGGGGGAAAAAAAAAGAAAGATCTTGGCTCTGGGGCAAATTAAATGCCTTCTCCTGAATCGCAATAGGCTTGTTAGGGATTTTTTGTGTGTGTGTTTGTGTCTGCGTGTAGAAGCAGCATGAAGAGATGAGGAGGAGGGGGAGCGAGGACAGTTTTGAAGCTACCTGACTGTGCTGTGGCATAGGGTTAATGTAGATCCTGTGACCCTCTCAGCAGCAGATACACAAGATGATTTGAGGTACATAAAACATCTGGCATCCCAATGGACCGAATCGTATCGAAATGTACCTGTGTTTATATGCTGTATGTTCCGCTTCATAATCATCCTTTTATATTTGGTTCAGCTCCTGTTACACGCTTACAGAGAGCAGGAGGCAATTGCAAAAGCTAACACAGGATTAAATTAAAATCTGAGTGGCTAAAAGAGAAAGGAAAAAAATGATCCAAGCTGGGCAACAGGTTGAGTGCACCCTTAGTGGATGCAAAGTTGATTCCAGTGCCAACAGACATGCGTGACACAAAGAGACCGAGGATGCCAGTTTAGAATCAGCAAAGAAAAACTCAGAACATTTTGACTGCGGAGGCTTTTTTTTTTTTTTTTGCAACATAGTTTGGTTATTTAGTAAGTGTTTGTGTGTCTGGTGGATCTGCTACACGTTATTTCTTGAAGTTGAACCAAAGCAAACTATTCTACATTAAAAGACACACAAAATGTTAATTTTAGTACAGTTACATAATTAAAAGCAGCATCTATGTTTGTCAGTCTCTTTTTAATCTGAAATGTCTCTCTATGAATTGATAGAGTACCAGAAAAACTGTTTCTTCAAAAGTAAAAGGACCCAAAAGAAAAGAAGAGTTGACTATGTTTTTAAATCAAACACATTAGTTTGTTCTGTGATGAATTGAATTTTGTCCTAAGTGAATCATTTGTAGTTTGAGTTGAAGCCTGTCTGGTTTTATTGTCAAGTGCGTCAAACAAAGTATTTATTTGTGTGGCATAATCAACAGGCAATCAAAGAGATATGAGTGAATATTTATCTTCTTTTCGGGTGGTGGGCTTCTATCAAAAACATGCACTGATGAAGAAATACTATTAATTGATTAATCCATAAATGTTGGAGGTAAAATATTTAGCAAATAATCCTAATGTGGTTTTAAGGTTAGAAGAGGAATTTTGCGACTCGTAATGACCATAATTTACTGCGACTAACAAGGTTTAAAACAAATGTAAAGTAAAATTTTATGAAATATTAGAAGTCTGGATTCTCTCAAATATTTTATAATTCACAAAAATTATTTTATTAACATATTTTATGCCGACGCTAATTAATTGACTTTTGACTTTTGATTTTTGACTGTGTCATCAGTATTTTTGTGAACTTAAAGCTAAATTCATGGTGCAGATAATTTGAATAAATCTGAGGTGTGATTCTCTGAGAAAGCTTACATTTTCCAGTCATTTAGCAGAAAGTGATTGAGGAGCCCAGTGACTTGTAACGATGACAGATGCCTGCGGTGCACAGGCTTCCTGTACTAAAGTACCTCGCAACCTAAAGATAAAACCAACAATAATTTCGGCAGACAGAATTTTTTTGCTCCAGGATATTTAATGACACAGATAAGAGAAAAAAATGTCATAAACTTAATGATAAGGCAAGGAAAGGTTTTCACAACCTGCTTAAGGGACATAGGAATCCAACTGCTAAATTATGACTGGAGGGGATTATGAAACAAGTTCCATCGCAAGATGGGCCAACACCCGACAGGAGGGGACTTATTTGATCTTCACACAACCTAAAGCGATGGTCTAGGCATTAAATGATGGATACTTTTAAGGCGATAATTGAATGGAATTAATGGGAAGACGGTACAGTATTTCAATGACAATAATTTGAAATGGACATTAAATAAATCAATACAAGCCTTGTGTTTATAAGCAAAAATGCATGCTTTCTAAAACTAGTAAAAACAACACACAGAATGTCATTTTTAATACTGCTGGGGCTTTCTTTGTAGATGTAGAAAAAAAAATATAAAGATTAGGAAACATCTACTTATTAAAAAAATAATGATATCTTCTCTGTTTTAATAAAGAAAGAAAATAGATGAAGAACAAAGAATCTAATTTTAGACAATTCTCACCTATTTAGATTAAGGAAAACTGTTCTTTTAAATAATTCATTAGTCACATGTGTCCTAAAGAGAATAATGTAACTCAAATCAGGTTTGTATTGAGTTGAACACCCAGTATTCCTGTTCATTCTAAAGGTTTTTGGCATCTTCTGCGTCTCTTTCCTTCTGTTGACTTAATAAAATGTAGCTAACCAGGGGACTCTGCAGAACACATAGAGGTTTGCTGTTGTCTTCACACATATAAATAATGATCAGGGCAAAACTAAGAGAGGAGCTATGTTTTATAATCAGTGTTACTGACCATGTGGTCCTTATCAAAGGCTACGTTTGGCTTGATTAGGTTTTCTGTTTTTTTCCATGCAGTCAGTATACTTGGATTTAACTTATTGGGATACATCCGATTTTCTTGCCTGACTGCTTCATAAGCTGAAACTTCTCCTAAGATTGAATCTCCAATTCTCTTCTTCATGCAAACATACTTGAGTGTTAAACTTCAACCAGGAGCTCACTAGTGACAAAGAGTGTCAGAACTCTTATAGAAGGACATCTCTGTGTCATTTATCACACTGCCATGCAGAAGTCTTGTTTTTAGAATCAGTTATATTAAAACCAATTATTTTCACAGTCATGCTGTACAGTAAACATGCTGCTTATCAATAGGGTAACATTTCGTATTTTTCGTTGATGTTTTTGGTATTGTAATTTTCTGGACCTTGGTGACATGCAACAAATGTAACACTAGTGCCGCTGTGCACCTCTTAGATCGTACGAGTCGCTAAATTATCGATTACAGAGCTACGACGGGATGGGATGCCATGTTTTGGTTGACAGCTATCTAATCAGAAAAAAAAAATGAAACATTAAACTGGGGCCATTGTCAAATGAAGAGTTCCCATGGAGAGAGGGAGGTGTGCTATGATTTGGGAGGAATAACTGTTCCAGCTGATTAGTCATGTACGACTGGTAGATTTGTGTGTTTTTTCTCACTGCATGTGATCTGATGGATGGAGAATTTCTTCTGCTGATGCTGCTGCTTCCCTCACACTAAAGTCAACAAAAGCTGAAAGTTGAAAAGCAGGTCAAAGTCTCTTCAGAGGCAGAAGCAGAAGGAATTGCTGCATGCATGTCGAACAAAAATGCAGAGTAACGTGGATGTATTCATTCATGGGAAAAATCCATATTTGGTTTAGGTGTAACTGAGAAACTAAAAGCTCGAAGCAGTGTTTTGCACAATAAAACGTGAAATAGACTGTAAATGGAGGGTGGAGATATTTACTGATGAGCTAACACTTTCATTAAGGAGCTCCTGACACAAACACGTCTGCCTTCTAGCTCTTTTGTAAGATGCTTTGGCTTGTGAGGATTATTGGGCATGAAGCTTCAGGGTTAGGTCAGAACTGCAGCATTTCTTCATGCAGGAGTCACTTGCAAAAATACTCTAATGCCCTTAACTGTGAAAATAAAGGTATTTTAGTAAAGATCAGACATATTCAAGAGACCTCAAGGAAAACCAAGCAAAAAATACATATGAAAGAGAAAATGTTCATATTTTTGGATGCTGATATTTTCCCAAACAGAAAAAAAAACAGAACATCTTTCCTTGTTTCTAGAAAATTAACCAATCACAGGTATTTAAGCATTGTTGGTGGATTTTTCATTATAAAGCATGTCCAAACTAGTTTGAATACTTCACTGCTAAAATGGAGAAACTATTTGCTGACCACCCTGACTCTCTAAAATTCATGGTTAAAAACACCGCCCACTTCTAGGTTTTAAATCTGTATGGTAAACTAGAATAAAGTGTATACATTCACACAATTCAAATGTAATGTTTGAAACAAAGATGGGAAAGGATATAAAACACAGAAAACATTCAAAACTCATAAGGACCATAACAATATGAAAAAACAGGGGTTTGCTTTCTTTTTACCAGTTCTTTATTTTGAACATTGAAGCAAATCCCATCACTGAACTTAAAAAATGGAACCAAACAAAATACTTTGGATCAAATTGTCCCTTCGCCCATTTGTATCCCCAGTTTATACCTGCTTTGAAATATGATAGAATATGACCCTTTATCAAACTAAAATAATCATGATGGATCTATTTTAGGCAATGAGTAGATTAGCCAGTAGAAAATGAGTTAAAATGATTGATTGTCGCAGTGAGTTGAAAGCAAATTTAAAATGATGCTGCACTGCTTCAGATGGAACAACTGGAGACAATTTCTCCTGCATCCCTTCTCCCTTTTCTACCTGTACAGATTTTCACCAGATTGTTTCAGCTCTTTGAGTTATTTGGTTTGGAAAGAGGAACAGACCTGTCATCCTACTTTAGGGTCAAAATAAATATAAATACCCTGCCATGCAGTTTTCAGAAATGAAAACAAAATTCAATTGTTTTCTCTGTTAGATTTTATCCTTTATGGCTTTTTATTTCCATATTTCATTAAAAAAAAATATTGAAGTAGCCAACAGGGGGTCACTTGCTTTGTTGATCATAATCGCTTACGTTTCATAAGTAAAAGCGGAAAAACTTAAATCAGAAGAAATTATTTATACAAAGTCTTCATGAAAGAGACAAAACGGACACACATAATTTTTAATTTAGGGCTAGAATAATTGATGGTGGGAATTAACCCAATGCTTTTACTTTTTGGCTGCTGATTTTGCTTTTCAGCTAAATCATTGCATTTCTGTTCTTAAACTAAGACAGATGCTGTATATATATATATATATATAATCCGTGGTTAACAGAGGCGTCATAAATGGCATGCAAATCTTAGAGATCTATCAATAACCCAACTTCAGTGTGAATTTTTCCTTCAGTAGAGACTTGCCGAACAAAGGCAGCATTCATTACTTGACTAGCTGCTTTAGATATATTATAGACTGGAAAATTCTCAGGGTTGAGTCATATGTGGTTGGGAGGACAGTGAGGAATGAGAGTGAGGAAGGTGGAAAGGGATCTAGAGAAGAGGCTATTTTTTATTTTGTGAAAACTCCTAAATAAAAAAAGAGATAAAAGCTTTGAAAGGACATTAACCTTGTAAAGCTACAATACATCATGCTAAAACCTCCACAGCTCCCCTGCCTATTTGCATGGAGAGCTGGGCGTTATCACCAGCCTACACACCCAGACCACAGTTACATTCCTACATTGAACTTCTCTCACTTGGCCATGGGATGGGATTCAAACGGGAACACCTGAGGGGGCTGTGGTTATGAGATAGCATTAATAAAACAAATTTATCAGTCGGTGCCTGCACAATATCAGCTCACAAAGCCCTTGCATGAACAGATAGGCCTCCACTGTTCACACTTTTCTCTGCAGTTTGCTGAACTTAAAGATGCAGTAGCAAGTTTCACTATATCCAAACCTGTGACCTTATCTGCATGATTTATATTAAAATCTGTTTAAGGTTTCTGTAAGAAGGCTGGATAGCAAGACTGAATATGAGGTCTGCACAGTTCCAAGGCCGGCAGTGTTTTAATTTAACATTCAGCTGAAAGCAGTAAGCCTGGTTCTTTTCATTGCTAGCTCTCTTTAGTAACAAAGGAAAACTCATTAACGAAGAATCAAGCACATGTTATCCCACTTTCTTCAGGAGGTTTTGATGAACTCCATGTTAATTTTAATGATCCCAGGGCCTTTTAATTGGTATGAATTTTCTGAAGCACCTTTTTTTGAGCCGGTTTAGGCGATGCAGCCTACTGACACACCAAGCACAGGCAGGCACAAATTTATCCTTATGCAGTTACATTTGCTTTGGTATTTGCCCTGCGTCTTTATATTCCTACATAAAGAGCAGGTTTGATGAAACCGGATCTCACTGCGGAGTCATTAGATGACTGAAATCAAGGCCTCGTTTTCAACATCTATTTATGCAAATGAATACAATTATTGATTGTTAACTTGATTTTATTAATGGGGAAAACACTTTACAAGATTATGACACAAAACCCCCCCAAAAAAGGATAAGAATCTGCATTTCTGGGTGTCCAGGTGGCGCAGTGGTTAGCGCACACAACCCATGTATGGAGGCCTTAGTCCTCGACGCGGGCGACCCAGGTTCGAATCCGGCTTGTGGTCCTTTCCTGCATGTCTCTCCCTCTCTCTCATACCCCCTTTCCTGTCAGCCTACTGTCAGAAAAACGAGCCACTAGTGCCTTAAAAAGCTAAAAAAAAAAAAAAAAAGAATCTGCATTTCTTTGCAAAGACAAGCTTTACACCCATACAAACCCAGTTACTCTGAGCTGTGATGTAAGTTTCCTAAACTAAAGCATTTAATTCACTTGGATTTATTTTAGTACGATTTAGTTGGCCTCTGCTGTTGGTGGAGCTGCGGGTCCTGTAATGTGCAGGACTCCGATCAGGACCTTCTTTGGTTTGCTGAGGGATTAGCTTGGCTGGAAGAGGAGGACAGAACTAGACTGAACAAGCAGGTCCAGAAGTGGTCCATCCCCTGGACTCTTCTTTAGAGGAGGGGGAATTTGAGATGTTGGACAAACTGACTTCCAGCGTGAACGATGCATCTCACCCTCTTTATGACACTGTTGGTGCTCTGATCACCTCGTTTGGCTGTGGCTGCCATGGTGCAGAAAGAAACAATTCTGAAGGTGTTTTACCCCAATCAGAAATACAATTCTACAATAAAAAAGTACCGCACTGCCAATACACATCTGTTTCACCTCATTTATATCTCCTCTTTATTTTGTATATTGTTGTAATACTTGTTACAACTTTGTTTTAGTCATAATGTTTTTCTTTTTTATTTTTGCTTGTACTTTTTGTTTTATACTTCATGTTATTGGCATCCTGTATGCGCACCTTTTTATCTGTGTTGCAGCAGTGTCTTTTTAGATTCTTCCCTTGGAAGATAAATAATTTTTTGTCTAATCACTTATGTCTTTCTGTTGGTAAATTGGAAATGAAAATTGGAAATTAGAACTTGCATATCAAAACTAAAATATATTTTGAGGAAATAGTTATACATCTGTTTGGTCAGCTGTTAACACTTTTGCTTATAGGTAAAGGATCCTGATATATAACCACTGTAGGAGCTCACAAGCACATAAAAATGAATGAAAAAGGGAAACGCTAACCTTGTTTGAGCAGCAAATGTGGTTTTTTTGCTTTCTCAGGGGTCAACATACGCTCATGTGACTAGAATCTGGTGATCAGTTCACAGAGCTTCAAGTCAAAGCCTATATGTTCTAAATAAATCAAATTG
Source organism: Jordanella pulchra (assembly GCA_034780135.1). NCBI lineage: Eukaryota > Metazoa > Chordata > Actinopteri > Cyprinodontiformes > Cyprinodontidae > Jordanella > Jordanella pulchra. The sequence goes on along the minus strand of JAUZNJ010041666.1, from coordinate 2,257 downwards.
GAGCTTGCGGAGTTGAACACAAGTATGTAAGAGAATGTAAAAACATAGAAAAAAAATAGATTCATGAGCTAACCATGCATTTTTTTACTCTATCTATATGTTTCCTCTTTTCCCTTTAGGTTCAACAATGTATCTTTAAATCACATTTTAAATGAATTTAACTACATCACAATTATCACCCAGATCACATCATCCTTACATTGAAACGTGGCGGTGGCAGCATCATGCTGTGGGAATGCTTTAGTCAACAGTGACCAGGAAGGAGGTGATAACTCATGGAAGTAAACACTTAAGATTAGAAGTTGTATCAGTAGGAAAATCTTATCAAACAGCCAGAGATACGATGACATTCTTTGCCTTTGATCCACAAACAATTAGCTCATTTTTAATGAACCAACAACAAGATGATTCCTCAGGTTTCTAAATATAATACAATTTTATTTATGTTCATACGTTTGGCACATTTTCTCCACTGGGGAACTTTCTGTAGAATATTGCACCAGATATACAAGTAATTTACAGCATATTAGCCAAACCGATACTCAATAGAAAAGAAAATGTCAGTTTTAGTGTCATTTTTTTGTTTTCCAGCAGTAACGACTGCTGAAGTTAACAGCCTTTGAACACAGTTTCGTTTTAAAACATTGCTTGCATTTTTGGCTAAAGTAAGGGCCACAGTGGGGCCCACAGATTTATGGAGCCAGAAAGTCATCCAGAGCCACAGAATGGGGACCTCTGGTTTAGATAACAGCACATCGGTAGATATGTTATAATGGTTCAGGTAAACTCCTGATCTAAATGTGTTTTGTAATCTAATATATTACCCAAGGAAAGTCACAAAACTTAATTTAATGATAACATTATGTAGCAACACATAAACATAATTTTTATATATTTGTTCTTTTTATTATCGATTTAATCCTGAAATAAATGCAAAAAAAATGAGAGATTTTATTTAAAAGCAGCTTACAACCTCATACTGCTATGTAGTTTTTTCTTCATAATCCATAAAAGAATAAAATATTTTCAAATTGTATACAGAAGATAAATAATCTGAAGAGGACAATAATGTTTAAATCCAATAAGATACTTTTTAAGATCATGCAATATGGAATATATAAATATAAAATGGAGTTTGAGATGCTCCCTGTTTAGAATTTTGCCCCCTAACTTCTCAGACCAACTGCTACTGTCAGTGTTATTTCTCTCTGTACTCTGTGACCCATTTCCATCTCTGCTGTGGGAGTCCTCTGTAAGAATATTGCCTGTCACTTTGTCAGGTGGCAAACTCATTTTGAGCCATAGCTGAAATTGCCTGTCGTATCACTTTGTCATTTCAAAGTTTTTGTCTTCACAAAGAAAAAGAGACAGGATGAAAAGATCTTCCCAGCATCCCCCTGACAGTCTTTCTTTTTTATTTATTTCCCCCTCCCTCTGCACAGGGTAAGAAGCAGATCTGAAAGCTTATGCACAGAACACAAAGTCATGCCCACAAAGACCTCAGCCGGCACCCGCTGTCAGCTGCCTCCCTGTGGCCCCCGCAGCTAAATCCTCCCACTAATCTTCAATTAAAATGCCGATAATAGGTGTTTGCCCAGCTCGGTGCCCATCGTTGCTCCCCTGCTCCATCCTTCCCTCATGAAGTCTCCTGTCAAATCTGCCACAGGGGTCGATTCTGACAGACTCTTTGCAAAGTGCCTGAAGGATTGACCTAGATTGTGCCCAGTTCACAAACTAATTTCTGCAAACACAAAGACAGATTAGCAAAGATTAAGATGACAAGGTTTTAGGATAGCGAAGTAGCTGGCTCGGGCCAATTATGATTAAGGCTCTAAATAAAAAGAATGGACTGCGGTTAATCCATCCACGGTTGTGTTTGTTTCTACTCTGACCATAATCGTCATTGGATTATATAGTTCCCCTTGCTTAGGAGGGTGATTTAAAACACTTGTGGATTTCACAATTAGATAAGTAAGTTTGATGTAGCAAAAAACAACAGTCATTACAGGCAGCTCTTAAGGCTTTTCTTGATATATTGATAAATGAATAAAGAATGATCCAATAACAATGTGACTTAGGGTCATGGTAAGGTATGTAGATACTCTATCTGCAACTAAAACTACATCTTATTTAATAGATTTTATTTTTCTATTGTATATACTGTGCCTAAACACCCGCTTTTTTCTTGTAAGTGCAATTTTTCCTGCTACTGGAAATACAATTTCCCGAAGGGAGTAATCCCAAGGGATTAATAAAG
>JAUZNJ010041655.1:16942-33887 GCA_034780135.1 Jordanella pulchra | reverse complement strand
TATGTATGTATGTATATATATATATATGTATGTATGTATATATATATATATGTATGTATGTATATATATATATATATATATATATGTATATATACTTTTTATTGGTATTCTGAGACTATATTACACTGGAGTTTAAACATCACATAAATGTCAGCTAGTAGCTAACCTTCACTAGAATTCTTACAGGTATTGGGTTTTTTAATCTAATAAGAGTTAGATTAGTTTTCCTCTTCTCTTCCAAAGGTCTGTGGAAACCTGTCTGAGAAAAGGCTGCTATAACCAATTTCCCATACCTGAAAATCTGATGAATCTTTCTGCACAATATGGCCAAACTGACACAGCAACAGTTCAACAGACACAACAGCAGCCATCTTATATTAATAATACCAGAGAAAAGTTGTGGCTGAACTGGTGAGAGGAGAGCATCAGACCCATTTGAACACATTGTGTAAAGATCCTTCCTCTAACTGCTCCAACCTTGTGAAAAAGTACAGATCTGGCTTCTCTTCAGTTTCCCAATAAATACAAATTCTTAAAATAAAAGCGCAGTTTTTGTATGCAGTGCAACAAAAGCTGGATGTATCTGTAGACTTTTTTTCCACATCTTCACCAGGGTAGCTTAAACGTATAGCCACTACTGCAAGTGCTTTTGGTTGATCCAGGAATCATAAATGATGCATCTGTTAAGGCCCGGAAAGTGCCCCCTTGTTAGTGCAGAGCTGAACATGAGCACAGAAAGCCTTCTTAGAAAGGTTGGCAGGTACCTGATCAGAGTAGAAAAAGCCCAGAACTGCTATAACCAGCTGGATTAAAAAGACCAGCGTCAGGCTGAAGGAAAACTAGAAAGAAGCAGAAAGATCAAAATGTTTAATCTGAAGCGACGGTTTTGCTGTCGAGCATTTGATGCAAAACACAATTTTAGATTTAGTGTCATTTTAGCTGCCGTACTAGAAACAAAACACAGTGCCAATATCAGTGATGTCTCTTTTTGGAGAATTACTGTCTTGAGGAGGCGAATGTTCTCTCTGAGGGCTCCAATGCAACCGCAGAAAGTGATGAAGAACATCACCACCCCCACCACAATTAGGATGACAGCTGGGTCGATCAGGAACGTGTCCCGCACCGTGTCTGGAAGAGAGAGAGAGGAAAACAGCCTCCTTTCAAAAAGCTGTTATCATCTGAACTTCCTGCTCTACTTTTCTACCCTCATTTTTAATCTCTCTTTGACTCAATTACTTGAAATTTGTAGTTTTCTATTTTTGCATTGTTACTTCCTACACTAGCTGCCCCGACAGTCTGGAACCTTCAATGATGATTTCAAATTGGTGGATTATGCAGATGCAGAGGTTTGATCACTGGGATTAGTCAAAAGTTAATCCTTTCTGTTGTCCATGAACTATATACATCCTAAATTAAATGTGAGAATTAAGTGGGAGGGTGAAGCTAAAACCCAACCCTCTGTTTTATACACTAGTGTATGAAACAGAGGGTTGGGTTTTCTGTTTCTTACTGGGATACAATAGGCCTGCCAGCATGATTACTAATTCAGTGTATGTTGTTCTGATTGGTTTTGTTTTCCTATTTTAAAAGCAGTATTGTGAATTGTGCGTGAAAAGTGTGTTCTCACATACCCGTGGCTTTCTGGACTTTAGCATAAACCCCGATTCCAACAATCAGCAAAGAGAAAACCTGCAAAAAAAAAAGTTATTCATCAACCAGATTCAGTTTTAAAGAGGCTGCAATACTGAGAATATTACCTCATCTGATTCCTTATCTTACTGCGTAATTATTTTCTTATTGTTTGTACATTTGCCCTGCGAGTTTATCACTGATTCAGATTGTCAGCATTTTAAGTTTTTTTTTTTTCTGTAAATATCAATATGTTTTTATCAGATTTGTTTTGATAGAGAGAGATAAATAGAGATAGATGAGTAGTGGTACTAAAATAGGACAGAAAAATTGAAATGATAACAACAAATTAATATAAAAAACCTAAATCTTAAAATTTACTAAAAAAAAACAAATAAAGATAATCTAAAAAGTGTGGCATGCATTTGTATCCAGCTACCTATGTCAGTTCTCTGTAAAAACCTGCTATACCTTCTGCTGGAGTTACAATAGAGCCTTTTGAAGTATTTTCCTTCCAGATTTGCATCCAAAAATACTTCGCTGACAAACATCTCAAGCTTTGTTAAGTTGGATGGAGAGAATCTGTAAATGTCAGATTTCGAGTCTCACCAAACCTTAACTGGAGCAAGATAAGGACATTAGGACATTCTAACACATGAATGGGCTTTGATTGGAACCATTCCATTTTAGCTCAGGTTTTGTGTTTACGGTGGTTGTCCTGCTGATCTTCACAATTGTCTAAGGTCCTCTACAGCCTCCAACAACCCCAGATCGCTTGAGCCCCCCCGAACAACGATGTGCTGATTTTGATTTTCATCCTTCTATTGACTCTGATCAGCTTTTGCTCCTGTTGAAGACGGCCCCATCACAGCATGACGTTGTCACATACAGGTTTTCCATCAGGAAGCTGTGATCAGGGTGATGTTCTGTGAGTTTTCTTTACTAAGCAGTATCCATGAAAGTTAAAAAAAAGAACATCTGGATTTTATCTGACTAGAACCACTACCCATGTCACCAACATGCTCTCAGTATTGCAGCCTCTTTCAAATTATTAATGCATAAAAGTTTGGTACCCTTTACCTTTTGTTCTTTCTTAAATGAACCACAGAGTTGGGTTGCTTTGCATACAAAAGTACATTCCTTAAGGATGGCTAAAATGTAAGAGATGGACTAAAAGAGGAGTAAAAGAACAAAAAATAGCTGGAAACTAGGCCAAAAAAACAACAAAACCAAACAATAAAAAAAAAAACCAGAAACAAGTGAAATCCACAAGAAAATCAGTCACATTGGAAGCACAATATTAATAAAAGATGGGCAGCTCTAAATATTTGCACAGAACTAAAAGCCTTAGCAACCGATTCTTTCTTGTTTTATTGTCATAAATGAGCAGATGGAACAAAGAAAAGGTAAAACATATGGGTCTCAGATTTAATCATCTGAATCAGAAGCACATTGATGAAAAACATTTTTTTCTCCTGCATTTTTCTCATAACTTCTTTTTATTTTGTGATTTGTTTTAGTAATATGGAGTTAGGACTTAGGTTTTGCTGGGATCCAACCAAAAATAGATAACATGGAGATGGAAAGGCGTGTGAGAAAGAAAGAGGGAAGACGGGAAAGAGAGTGTGAAAATAGACAATGCAGAAGATATACACTCACTCCTAGGAGTCTGCTTCTACTACTGTATGAAAAAGAGACAGAAAAGAGACATAACAACAAAAACAACACACAATTAAGGTAAATATCAAAGAAAGCTTTGGGTATCCCTTAGATATGCGTGTGTATGACAAAATCGATGATGCTTATACAATATTATTAAGACTACTATAAATCTGTAGCTGCAGCTTAGTATTTAGTATTAGCATGTATCCATGAACACCTTGATTGAAATTCCTATGGTCTGTATGCACAGGTCTATTTCATGTCCAGAAATTATCCCAGATATTTTTTATGGACTGGCATCGGATTAACGATGAACGATAAGCTTTAACGTCTAAATTTACATCTGATCCAGTGGTCATGTTAAATAATCTGCTTTGTCCCACTTTAAACTACCAACTAAATTAATTCCCAGTTAGATATAAGTCAGGACTTTATCTTAACGGCTCTTAGACTTGATTATGTGACTAAGGCTGCAGAGTACTTTGCAAATATTATTTTCATTGCAAAATCAGTGTGTGTTACGTTCATGATCTAGAGGACTTTTTTTAAATTCATAAATTTTCAGGGCAAATATGTTCCAACTGTTATAAACTTGCTTTTTTTTTAATTCTAGTGTAACATAAATCCAGATGAATAGTATCCGGGCAGCAGTTGCTCACAATAATTGATAATACAGCAATGGAAGAACAGATGAAAGAAAAGTATACATTAAAACTGTTCATTTATTATGACCAGTTTAACTGTACCTCACAGTATAAAGTAACATCATACAGCCCTATATGTTAATATGGTAAGCTATTTAATTATTACGGATGTGTGCTTAGAGTCATCCTGCAGAAGGTTAATGTATCCAACTATCTCCTTCCATCTTCCCATCAACTCTGACCAGGTTTTCAATCACTGCTGAAGAAAAACGTCTCCACAGCACTATGCTGCCGCCACCATGTTTCTCTATAGAGATGATGCGAACAGGTTGGTGTCAGTTGTCGGTTTTCCATCCTATAACCATTTGCATGTAGACCAAAGAGTTTCATTTTGGTCTCATCATCTTCTCTCCCACATGTTTGCTGTTTCCCCTACATCAAAAAGGGTGTCTAGTTTTCTTTCAGCATTGTCTTTTCTCTTCCTTCTCTACAGGTTTGTGAATGCATGGCTAATAAGACTTCAGCAACATGTTTTTAAATGACTTTTATATTATGTGGCCTTGTTTAGAGTTGTCATACAAAAAATACATTCCCTTGGAGAAAACAAAGAACTTTAACATTTATATCAATTTTAATGCTATGGAAGTCTTCAAAAAATACATTCAGGTTTGCGGTAGAAACTCAATAAGTTTGTAAGGAAGGGAATATAGATGGTTTTTCAGAATTAAGGTTAGTATTGGTTTGTTTGCAGGAGCTTTAATTGGATTGTTTTTACTGAGAGGACGGCACGTCTCCTGTATGTGATAGAGTTACTCCATGGTGTGTTGTCAAGCTTCTGAAGGTGTAAGTTCACTTTAAATAATCCTCCCAATAAAACAGTGAAGCAGGTGGAAAACAGGTGGTGTGTTGGTGCTTCTGGCTGATGGAACTGTCAGGACTAATTTCCCCGTTTGCTTTGTTTCTTTGTCTTACATTTAATAACAAGCTGTTAAGCTTGGTTTTCATTTTGCTGCCTGCAGATTCACAGCCTTTGCAATGATTAGTAACCGTGAATGTTTGTGTGCTTGTATATGTGCTAACAATGCCTTTGTTTATCCCTGATAAGCATTTTGTATTTAATGTTCGAAGAGCACACATTGGATTGCTGGAGGTCTGAAGATGTGGTTCATGGTTTAATTTGGAGTAAAAGTGGCTTTCTCTATATTTGCTAGGCCTGCATGCCTAATGCGTACTTTAGACATTCTAAAGGATTAAATAGTTCCCTTTAAATAGTTTTCTTTGCAATTTCCGAATCAATACGAACCTTGACCAAATAATAGCTGCAGAAACCGGGAGAAGATGTGTTGTCTCTGGAACAGATGTTTTCAAGGCTTTTAAAACGGATGCACTTTTTAAAGAGGTATCATTTGTTGTACAGGAGTGCTTTCACCTCCATCTCCTTTTCAATTTCAACTATCTTGTTTTCCGCTGCCAGCGCATATGTGAGTGCACGCCTAAGTACGCGGTGATTGTATTCCTGCTCTGTTTTTTGGCCTTTTCAAAATGATGATTCAGGCTTCTCCTGGAGGATTTTTGCAGCAGAGGTGAGATGAGACACGAGGACGTCGGGACAAAGGCCTGATGGATTAGGGTTGCAGCGTTCACTTCTGAGCTCCGTGTCTGATAAACAATGTCGACAAAGACGGCTGCTGGAGCGGCAGTTATTGCTGTGATCACAGTGAGGGTGCACCGCCGTGTTTTGCTCCCTTGCTGTTTTTGTGTTGCACTGAATGAGCCGGAATATGATGGGGGTGAAGGGAGTTACAGGTGTGGTCTGTGTGCTAAAGCAGCTGAGAGGAGGAAAATCAGAGCTTTTGCGGTGCATGTGGGGGTGTGGGATAAGTATTTGTTGTTGGAGAATTCAGGTATGACATGTAGATCAGTCCTCCTTGGAGCTTATAACTTTATGTGATTAAAATAAGTTCCTAGATACTTTGGCCTGAGTTTATTTTGCTGAAGGTGTGGGAAACAAATATTCATAATTATGTGCATGTTAAAATCCTGAATACATGTGGAAATATTTTTATTTAGCACTTTTAAAATGATGTCATAGATATTTTTAATCAATACAATCATAATTGTATTTTACTAATTTCTTATTCTCCGTATTTAAGGCAGATTTAGAAAAAAAGGAAACATTTCCTTGACAGATCTAAACCTTGATGGGACTTCAGGTTTATGGACCTCTCTGAAATGAATCTAACATTTAAAACTTCAGCAACCCCCCCACAGAATGGACTTGGTTCTGGACGGATCTTTATGTCTGGTTCTGAATCAAGAAGCCCTTCTTGTTACTAATGATAGGGTGATTAAACATAAAGGGTTACAAGGATGCACCAAACTCTTCAGAGAGGTCATCATGCTTTATTGCTGGGGCTGCATCATTTAAAGGAGGAGCACAGATAAGGTCCCAAATGGTGGCTCAAGTCTGTTCAAATCAGACCAGACTTTTTGGAGAACTTTTTATCTTACAGTTCTACTCAAATTTAACTTTTCTGTTTTTTACTTCATAAACTACAACTAAAGACGACTCTTCCTGGTTGTCTGAATCAAGGCTTAATTTAGAAGTAACCTCTCCGCAATCTCAGGGCCATTGGGCCAGACATCAGCCCTTTCATACAAGAAAGAGCTATGGCAAGTATGTGGTGATTGCTCTGCGTTTTCCTGCACCTTAGTGGGTCAGGTGGGTTTGAAAACATCTGCAGTATATCTCCACACCCCTTCCCATCTTTGTTGCCCCCCGTTATAGATAAAAAAGCCTTTCCCCTCACTTTAAAATTGACCAATGATGTTTAATTGTAAATTAAGCCACACTGCCCAGTTTCATCATCAAGTTCTTCTTGTAAGTTTGCAGGGAGATAAAGCAGGTTCAAGCAGAATTGGGAAACAGAAGCTTTATGCAGTCAGTTACTGGACTTTTAACATAACCCCATAACAACCTTTACAGGCAGCTAAACAGAGACAACAGCAGGAATGTTCTATTTACATGAGTAACAATGCTGTCATCTGACACAAGGTCAGGATTTCATCACAAAGAAAAACCGACCTCGAAAAGCACAGAGAGTTGCTACAGTTAAAAGGAGTTCAACTCCGTTCTCTTTGACCCGGAAATTCAGATTCATTTGCATTTTGTAAATTTGATCTCTATTTCTAAATTCATATATATTTGTATTTTTTTTAGACATATGTGAACCTGTTTGCTTTCATTTGTCTTTATCCTTTGCAGATAAAAAAACACCTACATTTCCATACTGTTAAATATTAAAGGGTATGTATCTATTTTACTTCTGTGTAGTATGTCTATTTTCTCTACTAGGAAAAGAGACATCGAACAGCCTGATAAAAAAAAAAAACAAAACTGGAAAAAAACCCATATGGGTAACATATTCTGTAAGATTTGAACTGACATTATGTCAATTAAAAGCTTTAAAGGAGCAAAACTGACCCCTGGAGAGCATTCAGATGGTTTTACGTAATTTAGATATTAGTCATATTACTTGGTTTTTTTTGTGGAAACTCAAACCTTTAAATGGTATAATGGTGCACCTCTGCTTCTGTCAAATTTCACCTACTTAAATGCAATGTTTTTCATATAACAACAGTGTTATGAGTAATCACTACACCACAGAACGTGTACAGAAAAAATGAATTCTGCATTTTTCCTTTAAGATTATATGTAAATCTCTCTTAATTTCACGTTTGTCCTTTATCCACCCATTAGCGTAAATTAAAATGTAACGCAGAGAGCAGAACATTTTCTTTAAACTCTGCCTTTGCAAGATTTACTGGTGGTGCTTTTCTTACATTATCTTGTTCTGAGCTTGTGTTTTCTGTTTCTTATCTCATCCTTATTTTATATTCTCTTTAATGTTTTTATCTTACTGTGATTTTTGTCGGTACAGCACTTTGTGACCTTGTTTTTCTGAACGGTGCTTTATAAATAAACTTTGCTTACATAGTTATTAACAACAAAAAATAAACTAACTTGGAAATGATAAATTAGCACAGATGACTATACATCTGAGGCAGGGTCACACTGTAATTGTTCGAGCCTGCTGGTGTCTATGTTTTATAATCATGTACAAATGGCAAAGCATTTCTACAGTTATCAAACATTAAAGTGTTAACAATGTTTTTGACTCTAAATACAACACTTTCACCACAGCTCAGCGCCCCTACAGTCCTTTTTGATTATTCTTTTTCTATTTTATAACAGTGTTAAATTACAGAAATACTGACTGTTAGAGAAGCAAAAAAAGAACTACCATTAAAATGTTATGTTTCTATCCAGTTAATTGAACTAAAGTGCAAAAAAAAATTAAAAATGAAGGGAACACGTTCACAAACGAATATAACTTCAACCAAATCAAACGTCTTTGATATCAAACTGACCACTTAGGAATCAACACAGATTGACAATCAATTTCACATGCTGTTGTGCAAATGGAAGAGACAACAGGTGGAAATTATTGTCAATTAGCAAGACACACTCAATAAAGAAGTGGTTCTGTAGGTGGGAACCAAAGGCTACTTCTCACAACCTATGCATTCTGGATAATGTTTTGGTCACTTCTGAATGTTGGTGGTGCTTCCACACTCGTGGTAGCATGAGACGAACTTTACAACCCACACAAGTGGGTCAAGTCGTGCAGCTCAAGAAGGTTTGCTGTGTCTGTTAGCATAGTGTTCAGAGGCTACAGACTCAACCAGGAGAAAGGCCAGTACTCCAGATGTGGGGGAGGCCTTAGGAGGACAACAACCCAACTCCATGAAAGATGGTTGGCATGTGCTAGAGAACACCTGGATTGGCAAATTTGCCACTGGCACCCATGTGCTCTTCACAGATGAAAGCAGGTTCACACTGACCACATGTGACGGACGTGATAAGTCTGGAGACACCATGGAGAGCAATTTACTACCTGCAACATCCTTCAGCATGACCGGTTTGGCAGTGGGTCAGTAATGGTGGGTGGCACACCAGCCCTCCATGTGCTCGCCAGACGTAGCATGACTGCCATTTGGTACCAAGATCCTCAGACCACTTATGAGACCATATGCTGGTGCAGTTGGTCCTGGGTTTATCCTAAAGCAAGACAATGCTAGACCTCACGTGGTAGGAGTCTTTCAGTACTTCATAAAAGATGAAGGCATTGAAGCTATGGACCTTGCATCATATAGACTGTAACCACCACAGCACTAGTTTCAAGATGACAGCACACTGTTAAAGCATTAACAATTAATGATTGACAACATTTTTTAGGAAAATTCCATATCTTAGTCTTAAAAGCATTACATAGCCATTTCAAATGCTTTGGGACTCAACAGAACCATAGTTGGAACCATAATCCGTAACTGGATAAAATAGGACAGTGGGGAATAGTCACAAGGGAGGCAAACCTACCAAAAGCATATCATCATAAACCTGACTCCAGTGGGTCACAAAAGAACCCTAAACAACATCTAAAGCTCCCTGGGCCTCACCTCCTCTGATAACCCCAGAGAATCTTCACTGATCCAAAGAACACAAAGGTAAAAAATATCTTTATAAATCCAAATACTTGGTGAAAATATTCTGTTGATTTAAGAGACTCTTACTCTACGGTTAAACTAACAGATTCCTTCTGACACTAAGTAAAAAGACCTGTTAAAATTGTATATTTTGAAGCTGAAGCCTAAGAAAAGAAAAGAGATATTTATGTCTTCAAATTTCATTTTTAAAATTTATTTCATGTGTTTACTAACTGGTTCGTTTATTAACATATTTTTTTAGCATTCTCTTTTTTTCTGAATTGTACAGCATGATTTCCTTCAAAAAATAAATGCTGTGAAATTATGAAGTGACCCTGAGCAAGGGACATTCTTTCATATAAGTGTTCAAGTTTTTAAAGCTCATTTGTAGAACTAGTTCCAGTTTTTTTAATGCCTATCCACAAACATGATTTCCCTGTCTCTATAATACATGCTTAAATCCATGCAAATATTTAGTGAAGGGACGCAACACATTAATGGTTGCTCTCAGCTGACGACCAGCAGGCATAAACAGCTGCCAGGTGTTTTATGCCTCAGTGTGAGTCAGTGCTCTGCTGATCTGAAAGGACTGCATCGCCCCACATTTGCTTCAGAGACTTGGAGGCAATGCAAGTGCCCATTTATAACTGTTGTAAACCTGAAACAAGCTGTAATGGAGAGGCTGGACTCTTGCAACTGACGACTAAAGTTCCAGTGTGTTTCCTCAGTCATTATTTATAAGGTCTTTCTCTCTAGTATTCATCTTTTTTAAGGTACAACTCTGATAGCTAGTGATTTGTATTCTTAAAAATAGCCTGAGTATAAAATGTTCCAGGACAGCAGATCTGAATTTTTTTCTGTGCCCCAGTGTGCTGCTGCTAAAGGAAAAACTCTTGGAAAGCACAACTGTACTCACCCAAAACAAGAAGCTAAAGAAGAAGAGAAAATATCTGATCCAGGGGTTGACGAAGGAGAACGTCTCAGCTCGGTTCAGATTTGATTCCCTGTCCATTTTTGAGTTTTTGTTTTTTAATTTCCAATTGGACTTCTAAGTGGAAACCATTTGCAGCCCCAGCCTGTGTATACCCAACCACCATGTGAGTGTGTGATGAGTTGGGCTGTTTGCAGTCTGATAGGGGTGGCAAGCTTTCTAAAAAAATGTTTGGGGGGAGGGGGGAGTTTTGACGCTGCTCAACCATGCTGGTAAGACCCAGAACTGTCCATGTAGTCTTTCAGGTCAGATTACACTAGATATCTTTGTGGGTGACTGCAGCTGAAAGGGCTATAAGCTTTGGTGTTATCAACCTTCCATTAGCAGAACTCATTTAACCTCAAAGTCCATTTTAACTCGGCTTTTTGTGTCACATCAAAGTTTTAGATCCTGCATCCTATTCCCCTGAGCGTGTTTCCTGCTTATTTCCTTACATAAAACTTATTGCTTTTGAAAGGCTCATGTCCTAATTGCAGCTTCAAAAGACAGATGCAACTCTGTGAAACGTAAAACAGAATGACAGCTGACAACGGCTGGGCAACGTTATCTTAAAAAAAGGAGCATTTAATCTAGTTAGGAAAACAGAAAAATAACATCAGGCTTTTTTGTGTTTATGTTTTTTATTCCTGCTTTATGGTATAACTAATGTACATAAATATGCAATCTGCCAAATCCATGCGCTGTGAAAAGAAATGTAAAAGTTATTTTTTGCATTTTAGATTAGAAATTTCAGATAAATGAGCATCATCATTGGCCAGAGTGAGGAAGGGAATCACAGGACTCTGTAGGATGAAATATTCATGCTAAAACAGCAACATGCTAAAATCATAAAAGACATTTTCCAGATTCAAGGAATTTTAAGATTTTTCTGTGAAAGATTATACATTTTTTATTTACCTATTTTTTTATGTTTTTATTTTTACACATTTTCTGTTGAGTCCTTTAGCATGACACAATGACCCGGCAGTATGGGTGGTTTAAAAGAACCCAACATGTTTTGTGAGATGTAATTGTTTCCATTAGCTTGTACCAAAATGCACAGAGGTCCATTTCAAACATTACTAAAAGTGAAAATCATGGAGTATTCGCCTTTCTACATGTACAAATGAGATTAGGTTATAAAATATCCTAGAATAAATGCTTCTACCAATAAATAATAGTAAAGAAAAGGGGTAAGATAAAAGCTACAATAAAACACAAGGTTTTTAATGTTTCACAAAAAGAGCACTCTCTGTTTCCACCATTCCACCGTACTGAACACAACAGAGTGAGTCTGCATACTGTATGCTATCGATATTCCCACTCTCTCTGAATAACGACATATACACATTTATCCGGGATGCTGGGAAGTTCTCTAGTTGGTTTTGTCCGGGGACTCCTGATCCCTACCACTGAAACACCATTGGACTTATACCCTGCAGCAATGATAAGCCTTGATTATTCTTTCCTGGGGCGATCCTTGTGGTTTTTGCAACTGCACTTGGATAAACTTTGAAAGTTTCTTCTTTCCACCAATGAACAAATCTTTATTTTCTTCAGCTGCTATCATTAATGTCTGGTGATTGATTCTTTGATATCCTGCTGCCATTCACTCTGAAACACAGATGGACATGGACTTAATTTTAGTAACCGTTAAAAAGTCCTGGATATCTGCTTGAGCAAAGTATTTAACTTCAATAAGTATCACATGTGCGTTCAAGCTTTTATCAACCACTCAGCTTGCATAAAACAACATGTTATGTGATAGTTGGATTTCCTTGTTTGGAACTGGAAATGCACCAGCAGAAGAAAGTTCGAGAAAATTCAAGCTGTAAGTATTCATACCTGTTCATATTTCTTTTATTTCAACAATGTACTTTCAGCCCTGGTGAGGAAGAAGTTCCAAGCTTTTAAGCTGGTTTGAAAAATGTTGTCCTACAGGTCTAAATTCAAATGCAGATTGGACTCTGTTAGTACTAATGGCAGCCGGGCTCACTGACAGATGTTTGGCTGATGTTTTGCTAGCTTTGGGCTCAGAAAGAACCTTTTTTTTTTTACATGTCCTGCATGCATGACCATAAAACTACAATGAGAAAGCTCGAAATCCCTACAAATCACTTGACACAGTAATCATAAAAGATGCGGCAGTCAGATATGTAAAACGCAATAGAAGAAAACTGCCACTGTTGTGAATTACAGGTATTTATTGCTAGTTACTGAGCACTTTACAAATCCATGAGCAGGGTGCCGGTTTCTTTATGCCATGAAACAAATTGACCTCAATTCTGAAATTTACTCCAAGCTATCACAAAATCAATTTTTCCAGCATTCATTTTCTGGCTTGTTCTGCTTTGCTAATATGATTTTATTTTCTAGTCTCCTGACTCAGGGACTGCAGGACATATTTAAAATCACGTGGATCATTTCTGAGATTCTGTGTCTAAACATTTCTCTACCAGCTGGTCCTCCAAGGCTCTCTATGGCTCTTTCAAACATGGTGTATCCAAATAAAGTCTTAAAATAGATTTTAATATTGATATACCTGTTATATGATCAACTGTAACCAAAGGTTGATATATATACCAAAGCCTTAATAACACAACAACCATTGATGGCATTTTTTTTCCTTCTGTACTTTGGTATTGTCCAGTGATTTGAAGCTCTGCTGATATAATCATCTTATATTAATGTTGCTATTATGGGAAGTAACCAGAATGCATCTACCTACCCTTCTGAAATGGTGAAATAACAACTACGGCGCTTAATGGGATTATATCTGATTAAATAAAGACTATAGACATTTTTTATTTTGCTTTTACTGCTTTAGTTAATCATCCCTCAAGTCTGTTTCACCATCACAAAACACTACAGTGCCTCACAAAGGTGAGCATTCACATTATGTAAGCATAAAACTTTATCAGACAACACTGGTACCTTGACAGTCTTCTCCCTTCTCTCCATTAACAGTCTTTAACTCATAAGATTGGACATGAAGCTTTTTCAGCTACAAATAATCAGCATTTTGTCCTGGAATTATACCTTTAACCAGCACATCCTTTCAAAACCAACTCGAACTCCAGCTGTTCCTTGCCTTTTATGATTTGCTGTAACATTTTTCATTACAAAATCTACTTTTTCGATGCAGAAACACATTTGCTCTTTAACCACTTGGTTCCTCAAAATTCTCCAGTTGGGTGGAGCTTAAAGTTGATGAGGCTTTGACAGCTCACCTGGAAAAATATCTCAGATGAAAGTTTGATTGACAGCATTTTAGTATGGAAGCATATTCACCAAAGAAAAATAAATCTGACAGCTTATCTCATAATTACGAGATCAGTATCTCAGAATGACGAGATAATATCTTGTCATTCTGAGATATCTCGTAATTATGAGATATTATGTCGTAATTATGAGATATTATCTCATAATTACGACACGATGTCTCATAATTACGAGATACTGATCTCGTAATTATGAGATAAGCTGTCAGATTTATTTTTCTTAGGTGAATGCAATACGCTTCCGTATTTCAGCCCACAGCCCTGAGATAATTAATTGAAATCCTTCAAACCAGTGGAGGTAAATAAAATGAAGCAGTGGAAAATTCTGTCATTCATTGCCTAACTGGTAACTTCAAAAGCAGTAAAAAATCCAACAACTACAACAGAAAAAAATGGAAAAAAAAGGATTTTTAGGTTTTTGGGGAAACTTTCTGTTCTCCATCCAAAATAGGTTCTCATTTCAGAGCTTGTAAAGGAAAAATGTCAGGCTTTAAAGCTGTTTGGGATGTGCTAAATTGCATGCAGATTGGTCTCACCATTCAGTAGGATGTTTTAGCCTGGCTCACTGAGAGATGCTTGGTCAAATGCAAGAAGTGTGAATTGGTATGTAACTGCACTAAGCTGAAATGCTTTGTGGTGCTTCAAGTAGGACCAAAATGAGGAAGAAAAAATAAGGGAAAAGTAAAAAATGCACCAATGGGGGTCGTTATGTAGAATTAGGACTCATCTTATGAAGTGCTGGTAGAGAAAGACATTAAAACAGGTCTGACCTTACTGAGGAAACAGACCCATATGATTATAAAAAGTTTTGTTTTCCTGTGGAAGTTTCATTAGTCCACTGAACTTCCACACCAGTGTTCCTCTATTTTGTCCTTCAGGTCAGGTATCCTGCACCTTTTAGGCTGCTTATAAAGCAGGTTTCTTTGGCTAATATCTGCCTTCTTTTTTTTTCACCATGAATTTGTTCATACCAATAATTAAGTGCGTCTGTCATCAGGTTCTGCTCTGAACCTTCAAGGAAACCAAAGTCTACTGAAGCCCACTGTGATGAATGTAGAAGTCACACAGGACTGCACTGTTGACAATAGAAACTATGGATGTGTCTGTGAATAAAAGTAATTGATAAAGCTCTGTTAAAAAAAGAAAAAAACAATATCCTGAAAAATCAGCACCCAACTATTAACAACAGCCCTTAATAAGCAGTCAGTGAACGCTGCTGCCGTGGAAAGGTCTGTGTGTTCAAGTATGGCGTGGTCACATGCTTTATGCAGTACTATGTGCTTTATGCACACTGTGTGATCTGTGTGAGCCTAACACCAGCACTAACTGTGCTGTTTGTGGCTTCATTGCTGTACTGTAGGTTGTGAAAGCTTAAATCTGGGGCCTTTGCCTCCTTTTAGAGTAGTTTTTTCTTCTTTTACATTAATGCCTTTTCATTCCTCATATTTCAAGCCATTATTCTTCTCTGTCCAAACTATTACCATGTTGGTCCTGAAATAGTGTCTCTTTATCCTTAAGGTGCACAGCTGAATCTTGTCCATAGGAGCGAGCTCTCTAATGTTAAGCTGTGTTTCTGTGGAGAGTTTGTTTAGTCTTTACAATATAGAACCCTGGACATTTCTCACTGCACTGAACTGCATGCAACACACTCCTGACTTTTTGTTTGGAAATTTTATCCTAAGGATGAATCCACCTGGGAGTTCAGTTTGCTCTGAATGTCACTGGAATGATTTGTTTGGAGAAAATCCTCTTATGTTTCTCAGATATATGTATAAGAGAAGCCGTTTTGGTCATTACTCGTTTGCTCGCAGAATTTGATTTACTCACCAAGGTTTTGAACGCAAGAAAACGACAGCAGTTTGTGTTAAATACAAATATTTAAGGGGAATAAAAATATCTATATTTTTCTGATTATTTATAGTGTTCTTACAGAAAGATACTGTTATCGATATTGCTGAGTAAGCATAGAATCAATATGGCCGCTCGTGCTGTTATGTGTTCATAGGAGAAACAGTCTGAACAAAAAACTGGCAGGAGATTTTCAATTTTGCAAATCCTCTTTAACACCTTTAACACCTGAAATTTTACCTCAAGGTAAAACTCCTCACTGTTTATGTCCAGGGTGTGTGGGGTCTGCAGAGATATCAGCTTCTCTAATAGTTCACTGCAGCTTGAACCCGTCCTGTTTGTTGATGCGCCAAACTACACTCATATGGATTTTCCCAAAACATAGTGATTAACGGCGTTGTAGAAAATGATTTTCAGCTCCTACAGGAGCAGGAGTTTCCACAGGACATACAGACTCTGCGGATTTTCCTCTTAATATGTCTTTGTTTCAGGACCATCTTAAGGTTTTCAAAAGGAGGTTTCTGCAAATGATCCAGAGTCAACAGAGTGTTGCTGAAGAAAATGAGGGGAGGCTATGTGAGAGATGTCCTCCAGAAACTCACCATCATTTCCACCGTGTTGAGTGAGTTAAGCTCCAAGTGGTTCTGATTAAAGCAGCGGTCCAGTGTCCACCTTCTGTTTGCAGGCAGCGTCACGTCTAAAAGCAGGTCATGTGCTCCACCTGACCTGTAGTTAACTTCATCATATAACACCAGCAGAGTTTAATTAAGCTTAAAAAACAGAGGATGGGGCCAAGATAGTAAGTCCTCCATCTGTTTTCAGAAGATTAAATATGTATATAAATACATAATAAACAGGTTTATCATTGAAATTACAATAAGGTTTTACACCAAATCAAATTTCTCATAATCCTGATTGATAAAGCAGCCCAACATTTTGAGTTCCCTATTTATCACAATGGAGCCCAGACCAAAAAAACCAACAGACAGTATTTATGAACAGTGTGAGGAAGACAACACCCAGAGAAAACCCAATGTAAAGTCAGGCAGAAGGACCCAAGGTCAGGATGCAAACCCCAGAACCTTATCCTGCAAAGCACCTGTACCACTATGTAGCATAAGCAGAAACCAGTCGGTTATTTCTGAGTGTTATGATCCCATACAAACATCTTTTTCTTGAAAAAAAAAAAGACGATCATATTCTTTTTGCAGCACACTGCTTATGCATTTGGTTCTATAACATATGAAAATACTCATTTAACAATTTATTTTTGAATTCTGAACTTGTTAAAATGAGCCTTGCTTTTTTAAATGTTTTAACGCAGCTTTTGTTTTCCGGGCTTCCCGAGGCTTTACAAAGTCTTC